>CM042693.1:473084504-473284504 GCA_023614405.1 Avena insularis | reverse complement strand
GCAATTCGCTTCGATGACCTTCTCCCTTGCGGTAAAAGCACTCGGTTTCAGGCTTGGGTCCAGCCTTGGTCCTCTTCGTCGGTATGGTAACTTTCTTACCACCCTTCTTGAAGTGTCCCTTACCTTAGACTTGCCTTTCTTGAATTTGGTGGTCTTATTGACCATCAACACTTGGTGCT
The DNA here is from genome assembly GCA_023614405.1 of Avena insularis. NCBI lineage: Eukaryota > Viridiplantae > Streptophyta > Magnoliopsida > Poales > Poaceae > Avena > Avena insularis. Next base: position 473,284,325 of record CM042693.1, on the reverse strand, counting down.
CTTTCTTGATCTCCACTTACGATTTTAACATAGCAAATAGTTACGGCAACTCTTTGTTCATGTTACGCATGTTGTAGTTCATCACAAAGTTCTTGTAACTTGGTGGTAGTGATTGGAGGATGCGGTAAACCCCAAAGTATTAGGAATCACTATACCCAAACTTTGAAGTTTATTTGCGTGCCCGGACATCTTAAGCACATGCTCACCGACGGAGCTACCCTCTTCCATCTTGCGGTTAAAGAACTTTTTGAAGCTTCATAACTTTCAATTGCATGAGTCTCAAAGATTAATTTGAGATCCTCGACAATATCAAATGGGTCTGACTCTTCAAACCTTTTACAAGCTCGATTCTAAACCATACAAGATAGCACACTGAACTATGGAGTACTGATTCTTCCGAGCGAGGTAAACATTCTTTACTTCATCGGTAGCATCAGCTGCAGTGGGTCACCTAGCGGTGCATCCAGCACATAGGTCAAATTACCAGCTGTGAGGACAATCCTCAAATTGCGGAACCAATCCATGAAGTTGCTTCCATTGTTTTTCAACTTTTCTTTCTCTAGGAACGCATTAAAATTGATGGTAGGGCTGCCATTGATCTACAACATATTTGCAATAGTTTAGACTAAGTTTATGACAAATTGAGTTCAAATTAATTAATGAAATTAAACTAGGTGAACTCCACTCAAAACAACATCCCTCACATTGTTTTAGTGATCACACGAACCAAATCCACTACATCAACACCGATCATCACGAGAGTTGATATAGTTTCAATGGCGAACAATCATCATGTTCATCATATCTACTATATGATTCATGCTTTGCCTTTCGGCGATCCGTGTTCTGAGGCCATGTGCAGTACATGCTAGGCTCGTCAAGACAAACCTTAGCTTCCGCATAAGCAAATCTGGCTTGCTTACGTTGTAGTCACCAGCGGAATCAAAGACACCCGATCATCACGTGGTGCTTGAGCAACAAGCTTTGGCAACGGTGCATACTAAGGGTGAACACTTTAGAACTTGAAATTTATGTGCATGAGGGATCATCTTATAATGCTACCGCCGCCTACTAAGCAATACAAGATGCATAAAGGATTAACATCACATGCAATTCATAATATGTGATATGATATGGCCTTTCTTCTTTGTGCTTCCGATCTCCATCTTCAAGCACGAACATGATCTCCATCATCTCGGCATAGCATCAAGGTCAATGACGCTTCTTCATGGTTGTCGCCCACCAGCTTCAACTATTACAACTATTTTGAATAGACACGCAGGTCTTAACAGAAATTAAAGACAACCATATGGCTCACCGGTTGCCAACTTACAATAAGGAACATTGCATACATCAAATATAATCACAATCATGGCCATATCACATCATTGCACACCCTGCAAAACAAAGTTAGACGCTTCTACTTTCTTTGCATATTTTACGTGGTTTGGGGCTTTCCATAAGTGTCGTTCTAACTACGAACAAGAACCACAACATTGATACTAGCATTGTTGATTACCCGTTGTAAATTGGATCTTAACTATGCTAGGAAAGCAGCACCATAAAGCCACTTATGCAATACAAGTTGCATGTTGCGTGGAGCAAGTCTCATGAACGATGTCATGTAAGGTTAGCCGGCCGCTTCATCCCAACATACCGCAAGATGCAAAGTACACAAAAGCAATCTACAATAAAAGCATCAACGCCCACAATGACCATTGTGTTACTCGTGCAACAGATCTACATATAGACACGGCTCGATACCCTTTGTAGGGGTTCGTAGCATGGAAAACAAAATTTTCTATCGCATACAAACAAACAAGCCAAGATCTATCTACTAGATTGTAGCAACGAGTCGATGGAATAACTCACCCTCGAAGATTCCAAAGTGTTTAACGAGCGATTCTCGTGGGTGATGTAGTCGCACTCTTTCCGATCTCAAGATCGCGTGAGCGATCCTTCCGCGCAGCGTTCCAAGAGCGCTCCCTTGATCGGTCACACGTTCGGTACTCGACGAAGACCTTCCTCTCCCTTGTTCCAAAGGCAGGCGGAGGTTGTAGCACTCTCCTCGCGATTCCGTGGCAAAGGGCGTGTGGGAGGTAGAGGAGATCCCGCAGGCTTCGCCTTAAGCCGGGTGCAGTATGGTGGAGCTTATGAGAGAGGCTATTAGTGGTCTAGTAATTAGACACACCAATTAGAGGCTCTAAACCAATTAGAAGGCTCTAAACCAAACAGCTCTAAACCGGGGTCTAGGTCTAGTTTCTAGTTTAGAGGATAGGAACTGTGTGTCTCTAGAGGGAGGCCCTGCCCCTCCTTTATAGGTGGGAGGGCTGGCGCGCCCGAGGGAGGAGGAGTCCTCCCCAACTCGGCCTAGGGCTGGCCGCCCGGCTTGGGAGGAGGACTCCTCCCCAAGTCGGTTTCAACTTCTCCTCTTTCCAGCTGGCGGTTTGACGGCGCAGTTTGACTTTTCCAATTAGGAATTAAATAAACCCTTTATTTTGGACAGCGAGAACACTTAGTACATGATGCAATCATTCCATCTTGCAATGACACATTCATGTACCCCTTCCCCAGTCGGACATTCCGACCTTCTAGAATGTTCCCCGATGAAACACGGAACCATTCCCAACTCGAAATGGGACTTTCCTTATATGAATCTTATTCTCCGGACCATTCGGATCACCTCGTGATATCCGGATCCCATCGAGACTCAACAACATTCGTCTCTTTCTCATAATACCATAACTACTCAAACAACGTCAATCCTTAAGTGTGTCTCCCTACGGTTCGTGAATTATGCGGACATGATCGAGACACTTCTCGAACAATAACCAATAGAGGAATCTGGAAATTCATATGGCTCCCACATATTTCTCGATTACTTTGCGTCGAATGAACCACTTACATACGATACCAATTTCCCTTTGTCTCACGATATGTTACTTATCCGAGGTCATGATCGCCGGTATCTCCGCATACCTAGTTCAACCTCGTTCTTGATAAGTACTCTTTTCTCGTTCGTGATATGTGATCCCTTGTGACCAAGTCACATGCTTGCAAGCTAATTGGATGACATTTCACCGAGAGGGCCCAAGAATATCTATCCGTCATGTGGATGGACAAATCCACTCTTGATCCATGTGTTTCAACCAATACTTTCCGAACACCCAATGCCACTTTTATAGCCACCCTGTTACGGTGTGGTGTTTGATGACATCAAAGCATCCATCCAGTAAAGGCAATATGCATGATCTCATGGTCGAAGGAATTAGGTTACTATGTATCAGAAAGCATATAGCAATTGAACTATTGAAATGACTTGATCTTTATGCTACGCTTGTCTATAGGAGTATGTCCACCATATCATTCTCCTAACGATATGATCTTGTTGTTGATAACATCTCAATGTTCATGACAAAGAAACCACATCATCAATCAACCAACAAGCTAGTGAAGTATAGAGGCCATACTAGGGACTTCAAATTAAGTTTACAAATCACACAAGTATTAATGGTTTCCTTGTTAATACTATTATAGCATGAATGTAAACATTTATCATAAACACAAAGATATATAATAATAACTACATTTATTATTACCTCTAGGGCATATCTCCAACAGTACCAAGTCCCACCTCTGGATCTACTAAAAACATTCTGTTAGCTATTTTAAAAGACAGTTTAAAATTGAATCTAATGCATATGCATAGATCACCCCTACTTAAAAAACCATCTATTTGAGCTCCATTTTCAAAACCCTTGCAACCAGAGACTACCTATCACTAGTGGAGATCACTCAAAAAATTTGAACTCAAAATTCAGAACTTTTTCTCTTGCGGCCATTTAATCAAACACTTGGCAGGCATGCTTAAACCTAAATCCTAGCTCACTGTTTTGAACAGGATTTTGCCCCCATTTGATTTCTATTTAACCTCTCTGTCCCCTCTTGATCTAACCAAACCCCTAACACCCCTCTCCCTTGTCCCTAGTCCCCATGCCAGGCCATGCCGAGCCATGCCTAGCCAGCCAAACTTGCAACCGCCGCAGCAGACCACCCCTCTCCCCCTCTCCATGTCTAGGAGGTAGCCAACACCTCACCGCCCCTCTCAGTCCCTTGCCCGAGCCAAGAGCAGCCATGGACCACTGAGGAGAAACCGCGCCCAGTGCCACCGCGCCATGCCGATGCCGCCCCAGGCGCACCTGTCCCCTCACAGACAAACCGCCTTGGCACCAGCCACGCCACCGCTTCGCCCGACATGGAGAACACCCCGTCACGCCTAACGCCCAGGCCCACCGCTCGCCGTGAGCACCGCCGCCTTTGCCTCTTAGAGCGCCACCTCGCCCAGACCGCATACCACCGCCCCTACGTCCGCATTTAATTCCTGGAGCACCACCAGGAGACCGCCCATCAATCGCCATCCCTAGCCATGCCGCTAGCTCTCCGTAGCCATGTCGCCACCGTCGACCGCCCATCCCGCTCGGTCTCACCGTCGAGCCTATAAAAGGAGCCCTCCCCAGCCATTCCTCTCCACACCATTCCAATCCCCTCACCTCTCTGGACCTCACCCACCTCTCGCTGGAGCAAGGTGAGCTCTGCCTCGCCGGAATTGGAGCCAGAGCCGCCGCCTCGGGAGGAGAAGGGCGTCGTTGATTCCGACCAGCCCAAGCTCCGCCGCAACCGCGCCTCGCCTCGCCGTCGTCTTCCACGTCATTTTCCCGCCTCGCCGACCCTGCTGGAGCACTGGTACGCCCCCAGTAGACCCCCACCGATCCGCTAGGGTTCGAGCTCGTCGGCAACCTGTTCGTCGTCAACGACGACCCTCAGCCGTAGATTTAGCATCTAATCGCACAGCACACAACGCGCGTACCGTTTCGCGTGATAAGTGCCGCTGACAAGCGGGACCCACCTGTCAGCTGAGCCCCGCACCGCGAGCGCCACTGCGCCGGCCCATTCCCTTTCCCGCGTTAGCCCACAGATTCAAATCTAGATTTTTCTTTTAGTTTGAATCTAGTTTCTGTCCATAGATTCATGATGAGGCATGAGCCTTAACCCTTTTATAAAACTGATGGTTGGATTCGGATGCGATACCATTCCAAATTTACCGTACAACCACACTACCTGAATTGGGTAAGGCTTAGCTAGAAATTTATATGCATTAGTATTAGTTCCCTCACGGGAGAGATTTGAGCTGAGGCTACCTCTCAATGATGTCCACCTATGCAGTGCCCAAGATGATTGATGGTCATGGTTTGGAGGCCATGCTCATAGGAGAGGTGCTTGTACTAGGGTGTGTAAAGGGAAGGTTATGTTTGATTATGTGCATACTAAGTATGAGGATTCAGGGTTATCCCTGACAGATGTATCAAATCTTGTGGTGAAAGTGTACAACCTCTGTAGAGTGTCAAACTATTCAATAGTCATTCATTGTTATGGACAGTTGGAATGGCCATACTGTTTCGTTGTCAGATGTTTTCTAAATAACTTGAATTGAATGATGAACTTTGACTTGACCACAACAGGGTTGTGTTGATAATAATAGCTTCCCAACTTAAGTGATTCTAGAACTTACTTTACCTTTCTTTGCTTGTGAACTCAGCTTAGGTTTCAAACTTAACTTGATAGTTAACTTAGATTCAGTACTTTGACTTAGAATTATACTCCTTGTTAGTAGTAGTTTGCGAGTACTTAAAGAGTAGTCATGGATTTTGTCCCTGGCTATTATCATGGCCAGACTATGAAGGAGATTATCAAGATGATGGTCGGCCGCGTGACTATGATAACTAGGACTATCTCGCCTTCACAAGATTGCTGTGCCCTCAAGATGGACCCCACCGCTACGCTATCGTTTATTTCCGTTGCTTGTTGTATTAAAGACTGGATCATGAGATCCTTATTTGTGTAAAACCTTATGTATGGTTTGTAATGGATGATGTACTGTGTTATCCAATCTGTTATGTCTCGCAAAAATGGTAATCCTGGGATTGCGAGGTATGGCATAACGGGCATCTGGGATTAAAAATCTGGGTGTTGACAAGTTGGTATCAGAGCCATCCTGACCATAGGAGACCCTAGTTAGAATGGACGTCCAAACCAAAAAATTAGCTTAAAAACCAAAGTGAGTATTTCTGAAAAACTATTCCCTCTCTTACCCTTGTGAACTCATTCTTTCTCAAAAATACATGCTCCTCAAAATTCTTACATTACTACTTAAAATTTGACACACTTGATCACTTCACTAACTTCCTCATCCTAAATTCTTGTAGATGGAGACTCAGTTCAGCAAGTTTTACCAGTTGGGAAATGAAGGTCAGCTGATCTTTGAGAGGGATCTGGATTCACTATCGGAGTTACTAGGACGCCCACATCCGGAGTTTCTTGGAGCTCAACTTCCAGGACCCCCAGGAGGAGACCTACAATGGCTAGTCACCGCAGATCTTCAAGGAAGCATTGAAGCACCAACTTCCGGGAGAATTCAGTTCACCGTGAGAGAGAACAACTGGCTAGATGGATTAGCCAGGGCAATGCATGAAGCTCTCGCACGTCTATGTGCCCTCAGCATCAACAAGATTCAAGGAACCCGTTTTGCCCACTATGCAAGACGTGACTTCATGGGAATGCCGATGGAGATGCCAAGTCACCTAGAATTGAGGCGTCAAGTGGAGAACCTTGACTTCTTGCTTCATGAATGACAGCAGGAACTGGACAATGCTAGAGAGTTAGCCAACCAGAACCGTGCCATTGCCGACCAGAAGGCCCAGACTTTCGCACTGCTCGTCCAAGATCGCCAGTCTCTTTGTCGCCAGCGTGCAAAGAAGGATCGCACCATCGCTCGTCTTCGTAAGAAGGTGGCCGACCTCGAGAAGACCGGCAAGGAGCAGGAAGACAGCTTGCCGCCAAGGAAGAAGAAGATGAAGGTGAAGACATCCAGGGAGATATGGATTCTTACCTCAGCAACGATGTATGGTTTGTAATGGATGATGTACTGTGATATCCAATCTGCTATGTCTCACAAAAATGGTAATCCTGGGATTGCAAAGTATGGCATAACGGGCATCTGGGATAAAAATCCGGGTGTTGACAGATGCTGCGTTTATATAGTTCTCCGTTGATAACAGCGAATGCCTTGGATCGCTGCGCGATGTGCCGTGCATCAGTCGGATCGTCTGGTAGCCTTTTGCTTATGAGATACGTGATGTACGGTTGCGTCCAAGATTTCTCAATCATCATGACGCTCGTTGGTCCCTCGAGTCCTGTGTCCAGCTCCAAGTCATCGAGTGTCATTGGCTCATTGGGCGCCGTAGCCCCCGAGTCCGTTGCTGCGCTTGTTTTCGTCTCTGTGGCCTTTGGCTTGATGGAGCGTTCGCAGATGCGCTCGAGAAATACCCCAGGTGGTACGGGGGCGCAGGTAGAGCCTATGTTGGCGAGTGCGTCCGCCTCCTCGTTATTTTCGCGACCTACGTGCCGCAGCTTGCAACCGTCGAAGTCTCCTTCGAGTGTGTCGTAGAGGTCGTGCTATGCGATCATGTTGTCGTTCAGTGCGTCGCACTCATGCATTGTTTGGTTGAAGACCAGCTTGGAGTCGCCGTAGATGATGAGCCTCTTGGCGCCGCAGGCTTTCACCATCCTCATCCCGTGCAACAGGGCCTCGTATTCAGCCTCATTGTTGGAGACTGTGAACTGTATTCGCAGGGTATACTTCAACTTGTCCCCTTGAGGTGATGTCAGTATGACACATGCGACCCATCGAAGTGCATTGTCTAGAGGTTGGACATATCTAGTTTGTCCGGGAGCTGGTTCTCCATCCAGTGCACGAGGAAGTCAGGGAGAACTTGCGACTTGATTGCATCGCGCTTTTCATATGTGATGTCTCGTGGAGACAATTCTATTCCCCAAAGCGCGACTCGTCCCGTGGCACCGGGGTTATTGAGGATATGCCCCAACGGGGCGTCGTTGACCACCACGATTGGGTGTTCCTGGAAGTAATGGCGCAGTCGTCGGGCGGTCATGAAGACACCGTACGCCAACTTCCGGTAGTGCGGGTACCGCTGTTTTGTTGGTGTAAGGACCTCGCTGAGGTAGTATACTGGTCGTTGTACCCCGTGGACCTTGTTTTCTTCAGCTTGCTCGATGACGAGCACTTTGCTGACCACCTGGTTGGTGGCGGAGATATATAGCAACAGTGTTTCTCTTTCCCGTGGGGTCACGAGTACTAGCGAGGTGGATAGAAGGCGCTTGAGGTCTTCGAATGCTTCCTGCGATTCATTGGTCCACTCGAACTTTTCGTCTCTGCGAAGGAGTTGGTTGAAGGGTAGCGCCTTTTCACCCATCCGACTGATGAATCGACTGAGGGCTGTGATTCGCCCAGCCAGCTGCTGAATGCCCCGTATGTTTTTCGGCTTCTCCATGGCCAGTATGGCTTTTATTTTCTTCGGGTTTGCCTCGATTCCCCTCGCGGAGATGAGGTACCCGAGCAATTGCCCAGATAGCACGCCGAAGGCGCATTTGTCCGGATTGAGCTTAATCTGGTAGCGGTCGAGGTTGGCGAAGGTTTCGCACAGATCGTCGATTAATGAGGCTTCCTCCTTGGTCTTGATTACAATGTCGTCGACATAGACTTGGATATTGCGACCCAGTTGTTCCTTGAGGCAAGCCTGCATGCACCGTTGGTAGGTAGCTCCCGCGTTCTTTAGCCCGAAGGGCATTGTGTTGTAGCAGAACACTCCAAAGGGCGTTGTAAACGCTGTTTTTTCTTGATCTTCCTCCTTCATTCGAATCTGATTATAGCCTGAGTAGGCGTCGAGGAAGTAGAGGCGCTCGCATCCCATAGTGGAGTCGATGATCTGGTCGATGCGTGGCAACGAGAAGTGATCCTTTGGGCAATGCTTATTCAGAGAGGTGAAGTCCATGCACATCCGTAGGATATCCGTGTCCTTTTTTGGTACCAACACTGTGTTGGCGAGCCAAGTGCTTTCCTTGATCTCGCGTATGAATTTGGCGTCGAGGAGTCTGTTGATCTCCATGCCGACTGCCTGCGCTTGTGGCTCGGACAATCACCGAATTGTTTGCTTGACTGGCCTTGCGTCGGGGTTGATGTTGAGTGCGTGCTCGGCGAATTCCCTGGGAACTCCTGGCATGTCCATAGGACACCAGGCGAAAATTTCCCAGTGCTCACGGAGGAATTCGACGAGCGTGAGTTCCTATGCGGGACTCAAATTGTTGGTAATGAGGGCCGTCTTGGCGGGATCCGATGGGTGGACCTGCACTTTCTTTGTGTGCACCGATGAGTTGAAAGAGAGATCAGGTGAGCTTGGTCGGCTCAATGAAGGCAGACTGTTGTCTGTCGACTCCTTTATTCTCGCGAGTTCTTCCTGCATGCCGAAGGACTGGGAAATTCTGTTGAATTCCTTGCCACAACTGTCAGATCTTTCGAAGCTCCCGTTTATCGTGATGACGCTATTGGGACCTAGCGTTTTCATCTGCAGGTTGGCGTAGTGGGGTACTGCCATGAACCTAGCGAACGCGACACGCCCGAGGATGCAGTGGTACTGTGAGGGCCAGTCGATGACCTCAAAGTCGATGCGCTCGCGCCGGAAGTTCTTCGGCGTGCCGAAGATGACGTCGAGGTTGATTTTTCCTAGGGGGTATATGCCTTTCACTGGGACGATGCCGTGGAACATTGTGTCCAAGGTCTCTAGGCAGGTTAGCGGGATTCTCATTGCTCGCAAGGTACTCGCAAATATAAGGTTGATGCCGCTCCCACCGTCCATGAAGACACGGCTCATGTCGAAACCTCCGATTTGCGCCTCGAGTACGAGGGGGCAATGGCCTGGACGGGGTACTTGAGGCAGATGGTCGTGTTTGTCGAAGGTGATGCATGACTCGCTTCCACTGAGGTACTCAGTGGTAGATGGTGGCGAGTGTGTGGCCAAGTTGACTTGGCGAGTGATGGCCTTCTACACCCGATTGGAAGGGTGTCCCTTTTGGATCATCATGGTGCCCATGGCTCGTGGGTACGGTTCGCCTCCGTGGTGCTGGTCCGGTGCAGTTGCGTTCGGGGGTGGCCCAGGTGGTGGTGGCGGAGCGCCATGTGCCACGGCGCCTGGGGCGGCCGTAACCTCTTTCGACTGCGTTGTGGTTCATCCGAGCTAATCCCTCATGTAGTTTGAGGAACTCACGGCAGTCCTTGAGGAGGTGGCTGGACTTCTTCTTCCCATCGTGCTTGTCGATGTGGAAGTGCACCGTGCATGGCCCGGACAGTTTGTCTTCAATGGTTGTTGCGGGTGCCTCATCGCGAGTGCGGCGTTGCCATACTTGTGTGGTTTTCCCGGAGTCACGGTATCCGCCGCTACGGTATCCGCTGTTGTGGTTATCGTCGCGTCTTTCGGCGTAGCCGGCCGCGATGTTGACGTCGTCGCGGTCATCGTAGATGCGCATGCGACGCTTGCCTCGGCGATCGTGTCTACGCTCGAGTTCTGCCTCTTCATCGGAGTGAACGCGATTTTTCACCGAATCTTCTCCATCGGCCCACCAATTCGTGAGCTCCATCAGGTGGTCGATGGTCTTGGGCTTTGAGCAGCCCAGCTCCTCCCTGAGTTCTAGGCGGCGGACGCCGCCGTTGAATGCATCAATCGCGCGATCCTCCGAGATATTTTCTGCGGAGTTCTTGATGATGGACCACCTTTGGATGTAGGAGCGTAGCGATTAGCCCGACCATTGCTGGCAGCATCTTAGCTCTTCGATTGATGCAGGACGCTTGTACGTGCCCTTGAAATTGTGCACGAAGCTGTAAACCAGCTCGTCCCAACTCCGAATGGATCCGCGTGGGAGGTTGTTGAGCCATGCTCGGGCAGCACCCTGCAGCTGTAGCTGCAAGCATTGCATGGCCGTGCTTCGACTGCCCCCGTGGAGCCTGACAGAGGAGATGTGGTCCTCCAGCCAGATTTTCGGGTCCTGTAGACCATCGAACTTCGGCTTCTCCGACGGGAGTTTGAACCCCTTTGGCATTCGTTTCTGCCTGATGGATCTACTGAAGCATCTGGCGCCGCAGAGCTCCACGTCTTCCTCTTCTGAGTCAGTCGACCGAGCATGTCGTGCCCTTGATTTGTCGATCTTGCGCTGCGTGATGTCATCACGCGCGTCGTGGTCGTGGTCGTGTCGTCGTGACGTCGAGACAGGTCGTGACTGTCATCACTGGATGAGGGCGAGGAGTAACGCTCTGCTAGCGCTTTGCAATTCTTTGGTTCCGGTGTTGGCTCTTTGTCGAGGGCGGCCTCGATTAATCCTAAGCCCGCGATCATGGATCGGTGCATGGCGGCTTGGGGATCTCCAGCCGGTGGCTGGTTGTTGAGGAGGTACATGGTGGCCGTTGTCACTTCAGCATGTGGCGTCTTGGGGACCACATTGCCCCTAAGGTCAACTATCATAGAGACGAAGTCGAGGACCTTTACGGCTTCTATGTGTTCTTGCTCAGTGAGGTGGGCCATCAGAGATTTCCTCTTCTTGGCGAGTTTCTCGTTGCCCTTTGAGGAGGATCCTCCGTAGAAGGAGATCCGAGCACGACGAAGGCTCGATTCGTCTACAGCCATTTTGCACACCTCGAGTTGCGCGATTGTTTGTACTTGGCACTTGAATTCTTCCTTCAGGAGCCAATGGTAGCCCGTTAGCAGTTCTTGCGGAGATCCGAAGGGTAGAGGAGTGCCTCGTAGGGCCTCGCGGCAGCGAGCCCATTCTTGCTCGTTGAGCCTGATCACGACGTGTTCGCCGGTTTGCTCGTTTACTATGGTTGGAGGTTCGACTGCTTCTCCGTTGTTAGCGTTGGTGCGATCGCCACCGTTGCCGCCGCTGCCGCCATTAGGTGGGTCGGTTCCGTTGCCACGATTGCCACCGTTGTCACGGTTGGCAGAGGTATCGCCTGCGTTGATGACGGTGCACATGAAGTGATTGGGGAAGCTGCTGCTTCCACAACTCTTAGATCCGGAACCGTAGGTCCCATCTTCAGTGGCCAGATCGCTCAGATCGGAGTTGCGACTGCTATCGCTGACTGTGTTCTCGACTGTTTTCGGGGCGTTGGGCTCACCGAGGGTGCCAGTCGATGGAGGGAACCATGATGCTGGGGAAATCGAAGGTGCCGTCGGCTGATCAGGCATGCGAATCGTACCCATCTGACCGACTTGGAAGCGGAAGCTCCCTATCACCAGGCTGATTCCGTCGCCCACGGACATGAAGGCCGGGCGAGTGGCCGGTGAAGTCGAAAGCGCCGAAGAGTTGGCGGATCTCCACTATTGCGGAGTTGTAGATCGCGGTTGATGGGGCCGAAGAAGCCTCAACATCAGCACTCCCAATTCCCACAGACGGCGCCAATAGACGAGGGTTTAACTCATCAATGCCCATTGTTATGGACTTGGGTTTTTGAGAAGGAGGGAGCGCTAGAGACATCTATCGGCTAGCAAACAAGCACACAGGGGACAAAGATTTACCCAGGTTCAGGCCTCGTAGAGGTCCCTACTCCAGCTTGTCTGCTCGTGGAATTATCAAAGGAATCGAAGATTACAATGGTGCGCAGATGCAATCTGGCGAGGGTTGTGGAAACTAGGGTTGCGTGTGTCCTCCTTGCCGCCCCCTCCTAGCCCTTATATAGATAGACTAGGTCGAGTCGGTTACAAGTTAGGGTTTGCCACTTCAAACTTTCTATCTTTAGCTTCTTCTTGTTCTTCAAGCAATCGACAGTCTGTAGGTTACTCGATTCCTTCATTTTGGGCCTTGGCGACACCGTGGGCCTGTACGTATTTAGACCATATATACCAAGCTTGAGTACCTGTAGGGTATACACATGTCACCTGGGCAATTTGCATGGCCAGTAAGACCCGATACATGTTTGAGAGTGATGTCCAAAAACTCATGGTTTTCGTGTTTTATGGCCATTTTCATGAGCTATTGCCCACTATTTTGGGGTTCCAGGGCAATTTGCATGGCCCATAAGACCCAATACATGTTTGAGTGATATGACCAAATACTTGTCATTTTCATGTTTTGTGGCCATTTTCATGAGCTAGTTCCCACTATTTTGGGGTCTAGGGAAATTTGGATGGCTTGTAAGACCCGATACATGTTGATAGTTTTGACTAACAACTCGTCGTTTTTGTTTATTATGGCGGTTTTCGTGACCTGTTGCCCATAATTCTGGGCTTCCAAGAGGATTTGCATTGACCGTAAGACTAGACACAAGTTTGACAGTTATGACCAAAAACTCGTTGTTTTCCTATTTTATGGTCGTTTTCATGAGCTATTGCCCACAGTTTTTGGGTTCAATGGTGATTTGCATGGCCAATAAGACATGATACGTCACTGGGAGTTATGTCCAAAAACTCATCATTTTCGTGTTTTTGGCAATTTTCATGAGCTATTGCCCACTATTTTGGGGTTCCAGGGCAATTTGCATGGCCCATAGGTCCCAATACGCCTTTGAGAGATTTTACTGAAAACTCATGGTTTGTGTGTCTTAAGGCCTTTTTCATGAGCTATTTCCCACTTTTTGGGGTTCTATGTCTATTCACAGGGCCCATAAGATTCGGTACATGTTTGAGAGATATGACCCAAACTAGTCGTTATTATTTATTATGGCCGTTTTCATAAGATATTGCCCATAATTATGGGGTCTAGGAGGATTTGCATTGACCAAAAACTCGTTGTTTTCGTATTTTATGGTCGTTTTCATGAGCTATTTCCCACAGTTTTGGGGTTTAGTGGTGATTTGCATGGCCCTTAAGTCTTGATACGTCATTGAGAGATTTGTCCAAAAACTCGTAATTTTTTGTGTTTTAGGCCATTTTCATGAGTTATTGCCCATAGTTTTGGGGTTCCTGGGCAATTTGCATGGCCGGTAAGACGCGATACATGTTTGAGAGTGATGTCCAAAAACTCGTGGTTTTCGTGTTTTATGGCCATTTTCATGAGCTATCGCCCCCTATTTTGGGGTTCCAGGGCAATTTGCATGGCCCATAAGACCCAATACAAGTTTGAGCGATATGACCAAATACTCGTCATTTTCGTGTTTTGTGGCCATTTTCATGAGCTATTTCCCACTATTTTCGGGTTCCAGGGAAATTTGCATGGCTTGTAAGACCCGATACATGTTGATAGTTATGACCAACAACTCGTCGTTTTTGTTTATTATGGCGGTTTTCGTGACCTGTTGCCCATAATTCTGGGCTTCCAAGAGGATTTGCATTGACCGTAAGACTAGACACAAGTTTGACAGTTACAACCAAAAACTCATTTTTTTTCTATTTTATGGCCGTTTTCATGAGCTTTGCCCACAATTTTGGTGTTCAATGGTGATTTGCATGGCCAATAAGACCTGAGAAGTCACTAGGAGTTATGTCCAAAAACTCTTCATTTTCGTGTTTATGGCCATTTTCATGAGCTATTGCCCACTATTTTGGGGTTCCAGGGCAATTTGCATGGCCCATAGGTCCCAATACGCCTTTGAGGGATTTTACTGAAAACTCATGGTTTGTGTGTCTTAAGGCCTTTTTCATGAGCTATTTCCCACTTTTTGGGGTTCTATGTCGATTCGCAGGGCCCGTAAGACCCGGTACATGTTTGAGAGATATGACCAAAACTCGTCATTATTATTTATTATGGACGTTTTCATGACATATTGCCCACAATTATGGGGTTCTAGGAGGATTTGCATTTACCATAAGGCTAGATACATGTTTGATAGTTATGACCAAAAACTCGTTGTTTTCGTATTTTATGGTCGTTTTCATGAGATATTTCCCACAGTTTTGGGGTTCAGTGGTGATTTGCATGACCCTTAAGTCCTGATACGTCATTTTTTGTGTTTTAGGCCATTTTCATGAGTTATTGCCCATAGTTTTGGGGTTCCTGGGCAATTTGCATGGCCGGTAAGACGCGATACATGTTGATAGTTATGACCAACAACTCGTTGTTTTTGTTTATTATTATTTTTCATGAGCTATTGCCCATAATTCGGGGGTTCCAAGAGGATTTGCATTGACCGTAAGACTAGACACAAGTTTGACAGTTACGACCAAAAACTCGTTGTTTTTCTATTTTATGATCGTTTTCATGAGATATTGCCCACAATTTTGGGGTTCAATGGTGATTTGCATGGCCAATAAGACATGATATGTCACTCGGAGTTATGTCCAAAAACTCGTCATTTTCGTGTTTATGGCCATTTTCATGAGGTATTGCCCACTATTTTGGGGTTCCAGGGCAATTTGCATGGCCCATAGGTCCCAATACGCCTTTGAGAGATTTTACCGAAAACTCGTGGTTTGGGTGTCTTAGGGCCTTTTTCATGAGCTATTTCCCACTTTTGGGGGTTCTATGTTGATTCGCAGGGCCCGTAAGACCCGGTACATGTTTGAGAGATATGACCAAAACTCGTCGTTACTATTTATTATGGCCATTTTCATGAGATATTGCCCATAATTATGGGGTTCTAGGATGATTTGCATTGACCGTAAGGCTAGATACATGTTTGATAGTTATGACCAAAAACTCGTTGTTTTTGTATTTTATGGTCGTTTCAATGAGCTATTTCCCACAGTTTTGGGGTTCAGTGCTGATTTGCATGGCCCTTAAGTCCTGATACGTCATTGAGAGATTTATCCAAAAACTCGTCATTTTTTGTGTTTTAGGGCCATTTTCATGAGTTATTGCCCACAATTTTGGGGTTCCAGGGCAATTTGCATGGCCGGTAAGACCAGATACATGTTTGAGAGTGATGTCCAAAAATTCGTGGTTTTCGTATTTTATTGCCATTTTCATGAGCTATTGCCCCCTATTTTGGGGTTCCAGGGCAATTTGCATGGCCCATAAGACCCAATACATGTTTGAGCGATATGACCAAATACTCGTCATTTTCGTGTTTTGTGGCCATTTTCATGAGCTATTTCGCACTATTTTGGGGTTCTAGGGCAATTTGCAAGGCTTGTAAGAGCCGATACATGTTGATAGTTATGACCAACAACTCGTCGTTTTTGTTTATTATTGCGGTTTTTGTGAGCTGTTGCCCATAATTCTGGGGTTCCAAGAGGATTTGCATTGACCGTAAGACTAGACACAAGTTTGACAGTTACGACCAAAAACTCGTTGTTTTCCTATTTTATGGTCGTTTTCATGAGCTATTGCCCACAGTTTCGGGGTTCAATGGTGATTTGCTTGGCCAATAAGACATGATATGTCACTGGGAGTTATGTCCAAAAACTCGTCATTTTCGTGTTTATGGCCATTTTCATGAGCTATTGCCCACTATTTTGGGGTTCTAGGGCAATTTTCATGGCCCATAGGTCCCAATACGCCTTTGAGAGATTTTACCGAAAACTCGTGGTTTGGGTGTCTTAGGGCCTTTTTCATGAGCTATTTCCCACTTTTGGGGGTTCTATGTCGATTCGCAGGGCCCGTAAGACCCGGTACATGTTTGAGAGATATGACCAAAACTCGTCGTTATTATTTATTATGGCCGTTTTCATGAGATATTGCCCACAATTATCGGGGTCTAGGAGGATTTGCATTGACCGTAAGGCTAGATACATGTTTGATAGTTATGACCAAAACCTCGTTGTTTTCGTATTTTATGGTCGTTTTCATGAGCTATTTCCCACAGTTTTGGGGTTCAGTGCTGATTTGCATGGCCCTTAAGTCCTGATACGTCATTGAGAGATTTATCCAAAAACTCGTCATTTTTTGTGTTTTAGGGCCATTTTCATGAGTTATTGCCACGCTTTGGGGTTCCAGGGCAATTTGCATGGCCGGTAAGACCAGATACATGTTTGAGAGTAATGTCCTAAAATTCATGGTTTTCGTATTTTATTGCCATTTTCATGAGCTATTGCCCCCTATTTTGGGGTTCCAGGGCAATTTGCATGGCCCATAAGACCCAATACATGTTTGAGCGATATGACCAAATACTCGTCATTTTCGTGTTTTGTGGCCATTTTCATGAGCTATTTCGCACTATTTTGGGGTTCTAGGGCAATTTGCAAGGCTTGTAAGAGCCGATACATGTTGATAGTTATGACCAACAACTCGTCGTTTTTGTTTATTATTGCGGTTTTCGTGAGCTGTTGCCCATAATTATGGGGTTCCAAGAGGATTTGCATTGACCGTAAGACTAGACACAAGTTTGACAGTTACGACCAAAAACTCGTTGTTTTCCTATTTTATGGTCGTTTTCATGAGCTATTGCCCACAGTTTTGGGGTTCAATGGTGATTTGCATGGCCAATAAGACATGATATGTCACTGGGAGTTATGTCCAAAAACTCGTCATTTTCGTGTTTATGGCCATTTTCATGAGCTATTGCCCACTATTTTGGGGTTCCAGAGCAATTTGCATGGCCCATAGGTCCCAATACGCCTTTGAGAGATTTTACCGAAAACTCGTGGTTTGGGTGTCTTAGGGCTTTTTCATGAGCTATTTCCCACTTTTGGGGGTTCTATGTCGATTCGCAGGGCCCGTAAGACCCGGTACATGTTTGAGAGATATGACCAAAACTCGTCGTTATTATTTATTATGGCCATTTTCATGAGATATTGCCCACAATTATCGGGGTCTAGGAGGATTTGCATTGACCGTAAGGCTAGATACATGTTTGATAGTTATGACCAAAACCTCGTTGTGTTCGTATTTTATGGTCGTTTTCATGAGCTATTTCCCACAGTTTTGGGGTTCAGTGCTGATTTGCATGGCCCTTAAGTCCTGATACGTCATTGAGAGATTTATCCAAAAACTCGTCATTTTTTGTGTTTTAGGGCCATTTTCATGAGTTATTGCCCACAGTTTTGGGGTTCCAGGGCAATTTGCATGGCCGGTAAGACCAGATACATGTTTGAGAGTGATGTCCAAAAATTCGTGGTTTTCGTATTTTATTGCCATTTTCATGAGCTATTGCCCCCTATTTTGGGGTTCAGGGCAATTTGCATGGCCCATAAGACCCAATACATGTTTGAGCGATATGACCAAATACTCGTCATTTTCGTGTTTTGTGGCCATTTTCATGAGCTATTTCGCACTATTTTGGGGTTCTAGGGCAATTTGCAAGGCTTGTAAGAGCCGATACATGTTGATAGTTATGACCAACAACTCGTCGTTTTTGTTTATTATTTCGGTTTTAGTGAGCTGTTTCCCAAAAATATGGGGTTACAAGAGGATTTTCAATTAACCTAAAACTAGAAACAACTTTGACAGTTAACACCAAAAACTCGTTGTTTTCCTATTTTATGGTCGTTTTCATGAGCTATTGCCCACAATTTTGGGGTTCAATGGTGATTTGCATGGCCAATAAGACATGATATGTCACTGGGAGTTATGTCCAAAAACTCGTCATTTTCGTGTTTATGGCCATTTTCATGAGCTATTGCCCACTATTTTGGGGTTCTAGGGCAATTTGCATGGCCCATAGGTCCCAATACGCCTTTGAGAGATTTTACCGAAAACTCGTGGTTTGGGTGTCTTAGGGCCTTTTTCATGAGCTATTTCCCACTTTTGGGGGTTCTATGTCGATTCGCAGGGCCCTTAAGACCGGTACATGTTTGAGAGATATGACCAAAACTCGTCGTTATTATTTATTATGGCCGTTTTCATGAGATATTGCCCACAATTATCGGGGTCTAGGAGGATTTGCATTGACCGTAAGGCTAGATACATGTTTGATAGTTATGACCAAAACCTCGTTGTTTTCGTATTTTATGGTCATTTTCATGAGCTATTTCCCACAGTTTTGGGGTTCAGTGCTGATTTGCATGGCCCTTAAGTCCTGATACGTCATTGAGATATTTATCCAAAAACTCGTCATTTTTTGTGTTTTAGGGCCATTTTCATGAGTTATTGCTCACAGTTTTGGGGTTCCTGGCAATTTGCATGGCCGGTAAGACCAGATACATGTTTGAGAGTGATGTCCAAAAATTCGTGGTTTTCGTATTTTATTGCCATTTTCATGAGCTATTGCCCCCTATTTTGGGGTTCCAGGGCAATTTGCATGGCCCATAAGACCCAATACATGTTTGAGCGATATGACCAAATACTCGTCATTTTCGTGTTTTGTGGCCATTTTCATGAGCTATTTCGCACTATTTTGGGGTTCTAGGGCAATTTGCAAGGCTTGTAAGAGCCGATACATGTTGATAGTTATGACCAACAACTCGTCGTTTTTGTTTATTATTGCGGTTTTCGTGAGCTGTTGCCCATAATTCTGGGGTTCCAAGAGGATTTGCATTGACCGTAAGACTAGACACAAGTTTGACAGTTACGACCAAAAACTCGTTGTTTTCCTATTTTATGGTCGTTTTCATGAGCTATTGCCCACAGTATTGGGGTTCAATGGTGATTTGCATGGCCAATAAGACCTGATACGTCACTGGGAGTTATGTCCAAAAACTCGTCATTTTCGTGTTTATGGCCATTTTCATGAGCTATTGCCCACTATTTTGGGGTTCCAGGGCAATTTGCATGGCCCATAGGTCCCAATACGCCTTTGAGAGATTTTACCGAAAACTCGTGGTTTGGGTGTCTTAGGGCCTTTTTCATGAGCTATTTCCCACTTTTGGGGGTTCTATGTCGATTCGCAGGGCCCGTAAGACCCGGTACATGTTTGAGAGATATGACCAAAACTCGTCGTTATTATTTATTATGGCCGTTTTCATGAGATATTGCCCACAATTATCGGGGTCTAGGAGGATTTGCATTGACCGTAAGGCTAGATACATGTTTGATAGTTATGACCAAAACCTCGTTGTTTTCGTATTTTATGGTCGTTTTCATGAGCTATTTCCCACAGTTTTGGGGTTCAGTGCTGATTTGCATGGCCCTTAAGTCCTGATACGTCATTGAGAGATTTATCCAAAAACTCGTCATTTTTTGTGTTTTAGGGCCATTTTCATGAGTTATTGCCCACAGTTTTGGGGTTCCTGGGCAATTTGCATGGCCGGTAAGACCAGATACATGTTTGAGAGTGATGTCCAAAAATTCGTGGTTTTCGTATTTTATTGCCATTTTCATGAGCTATTGCCCCCTATTTTGGGGTTCCAGGGCAATTTGCATGGCCCATAAGACCCAATACATGTTTGAGCGATATGACCAAATACTCGTCATTTTCGTGTTTTGTGGCCATTTTCATGAGCTATTTCGCACTATTTTGGGGTTCTAGGGCAATTTGCAAGGCTTGTAAGAGCCGATACATGTTGATAGTTATGACCAACAACTCGTCGTTTTTGTTTATTATTGCGGTTTTTGTGAGCTGTTGCCCATAATTCTGGGGTTCCAAGAGGATTTGCATTGACCGTAAGACTAGACACAAGTTTGACAGTTACGACCAAAAACTCGTTGTTTTCCTATTTTATGGTCGTTTTCATGAGCTATTGCCCACAATTTTGGGGTTCAATGGTGATTTGCATGGCCAATAAGACATGATACGTCACTGGGAGTTATGTCCAAAAACTCGTCATTTTCGTGTTTATGGCCATTTTCATGAGCTATTGCCCACTATTTTGGGGTTCTAGGGCAATTTTCATGGCCCATAGGTCCCAATACGCCTTTGAGAGATTTTACCAAAAACTCGTGGTTTGGGTGTCTTAGGGCCTTTTTCATGAGCTATTTCCCACTTTTTGGGGTTCTATGTCGATTCGCAGGGCCCGTAAGACCCGGTACATGTTTGAGAGATATGACCAAAACTCGTCGTTATTATTTATTATGGCCGTTTTCATGAGATATTGCCCACAATTATGGGGTTCTAGGAGGATTTGCATTGGCCGTAAGGCTGATACATGGTTGATAGTTATGACCAAAAACTCGTTGTTTTCGTATTTTATGGTCGTTTTCATGAGCTATTTCCACAGTTTTGGGGTTCAATGCTGATTTGCATGGCCCTTAAGTCCAGTTCCGTCATTGAGAGATTTTTCCACCACCTCGTCATTTTTTGTGTTTTAGGGCCATTTTCATGAGTTATTGCCCATAGTTTTGGGGTTCCTGGGCAATTTGCATGGCCGGTAAGACCAGATACATGTTTGAGAGTGATGTCCAAAAATTCGTGGTTTTCGTATTTTATTGCCATTTTCATGAGCTATTGCCCCCTATTTTGGGGTTCCAGGGCAATTTGCATGGCCCATAAGACCCAATACATGTTTGAGCGATATGACCAAATACTCGTCATTTTCGTGTTTTGTGGCCATTTTCATGAGCTATTTCCCACTTTTGGGGTTCCTAGGCAATTTGCAAGGCTTGTAAGACCCGATACATGTTTGATAGTTATGACCAACAACTCGTCGTTTTGTTTATTATGGCGTTTTCATGAGAGATTGCCCATAATTATGTTGTTCTAGGAGGATTTGCATTGACCGTAAGACTAGATATATGTTTGATAGTTATGACCAAAAACTCGTTGTTTTCCTATTTTATGGTCGTTTTCATGAGCTATTGCCCACAGTTTTGGGGTTCAATGGTGATTTGCATGGCCCTTAAGTCAAGTCACTGGGAGTTATGTCCAAAAACTCGTCATTTTCGTGTTTATGGCCATTTTCATGAGCTATTGCCCACTATTTTGGGGTTCCAGGGCAATTTGCATGGCCGGTAAGACCAGATACATGTTTGAGAGTAATGTCCTAAAATTCATGGTTTTCGTATTTTATTGCCATTTTCATGAGCTATTGCCCCCTATTTTGGGGTTCCAGGGCAATTTGCATGGCCCATAAGACCCAATACATGTTTGAGCGATATGACCAAATACTCATCGTTTTCGTGTTTTGTGGCCATTTTCATGAGGTATTTCTCACTATTTTGGGGTTCCAGGGCAATTTGCAAGGCTTGTAAGGCCCCATGCATGTTGATAGTTTTGACCAACAACTCGTCGTTTTTGTTTATTATGGCGGTTTTCGTGAGCTGTTGCCCATAATTCTGGGGTTCCAAGAGGATTTGCATTGACCGTAAGACTAGACACAAGTTTGACAGTTACGACCAAAAACTCGTTGTTTTCCTATTTTATGGTCGTTTTCATGAGCTATTGCCCACAATTTTGGGGTTCAATGGTGATTTGCATGGCCAATAAGACATGATACGTCACTGGGAGTTATGTCCAAAAACTCGTCATTTTCGTGTTTATGGCCATTTTCATGAGCTATTGCCCACTATTTTGGGGTTCCAGGGCAATTTGCATGGCCCATAGGTCCCAATACGCCTTTGAGAGATTTTACCGAAAACTCGTGGTTTGTGTGTCTTAGGGCCTTTTTCATGAGCTATTTCCCACTTTTTGGGGTTCTATGTCGATTCGCAGGGCCCGTAAGACCCGGTACATGTTTGAGAGATAAGACCCGGTACATGTTCTATGTCGTTATTATTTATTATGGTCGTTTTCATGACATATTGCCCACAATTATGGGGTTCTAGGAGGATTTGCATTGACCGTAAGGCTAGATACATGTTTGATAGTTATGACCAAAACCTCGTTGTTTTCGTATTTTATGGTCGTTTTCATGAGCTATTTCCCACAGTTTTGGGGTTCAGTGCTGATTTGCATGGCCCTTAAGTCCTGATACGTCATTGAGAGATTTATCCAAAAACTCGTCATTTTTTGTGTTTAGGGCCATTTTCATGAGTTATTGCCCACAGTTTTGGGGTTCCTGGGCAATTTGCATGGCCGGTAAGACCAGATACATGTTTGAGAGTGATGTCCAAAAATTCGTGGTTTTCGTATTTTATTGCCATTTTCATGAGCTATTGCCCCCTATTTTGGGGTTCCAGGGCAATTTGCATGGCCCATAAGACCCAATACATGTTTGAGCGATATGACCAAATACTCGTCATTTTCGTGTTTTGTGGCCATTTTCATGAGCTATTTCGCACTATTTTGGGGTTCTAGGGCAATTTGCAAGGCTTGTAAGAGCCGATACATGTTGATAGTTATGACCAACAACTCGTCGTTTTTGTTTATTATTGCGGTTTTTGTGAGCTGTTGCCCATAATTCTGGGGTTCCAAGAGGATTTGCATTGACCGTAAGACTAGACACAAGTTTGACGGTGATGACCAAAAACTCGTTGTTTTCCTATTTTATGGTCGTTTTCATGAGCTATTGCCCACAATTTTGGGGTTCAATGGTGATTTGCATGGCCAATAAGACATGATACGTCACTGGGAGTTATGTCCAAAAACTCGTCATTTTCGTGTTTATGGCCATTTTCATGAGCTATTGCCCACTATTTTGGGGTTCCAGGGCAATTTGCATGGCCCATAGGTCCCAATACGCCTTTGAGAGATTTTACCGAAAACTCGTGGTTTGGGTGTCTTAGGGCCTTTTTCATGAGCTATTTCCCACTTTGTGGGGTTCTATGTCGATTCGCAGGGCCCGTAAGACCCGGTACATGTTTGAGAGATATGACCAAAACTCGTCGTTATTATTTATTATGGCCGTTTTCATGAGATATTGCCCACAATTATGGGGTTCTAGGAGGATTTGCATTGACCGTAAGGCTAGATACATGTTTGATAGTTATGACCAAAAAATCGTTGTTTTCCTATTTTATGGTTGTTTTCATCAGCTATTTCCCACAGTTTTGGGGTTCAGTGGTGATTTGCATGGCCCTTAAGTCCTGTTACATCATTGAGAGATTTATCCAAAAACTCGTCATTTTTTGTGTTTAGGGCCATTTTCATGAGTTATTGCCCACAGTTTTGGGGTTCCTGGGCAATTTGCATGGCCGGTAAGACCAGATACATGTTTGAGAGTGATGTCCAAAAATTCGTGGTTTTCGTATTTTATTGCCATTTTCATGAGCTATTGCCCCCTATTTTGGGGTTCCAGGGCAATTTGCATGGCCCATAAGACCCAATACATGTTTGAGCGATATGACCAAATACTCGTCATTTTCGTGTTTTGTGGCCATTTTCATGAGCTATTTCGCACTATTTTGGGGTTCTAGGGCAATTTGCAAGGCTTGTAAGAGCCGATACATGTTGATAGTTATGACCAACAACTCGTCGTTTTTGTTTATTATTGCGGTTTTCGTGAGCTGTTGCCCATAATTCTGGGGTTCCAAGAGGATTTGCATTGACCGTAAGACTAGACACAAGTTTGACAGTTACGACCAAAAACTCGTTGTTTTCCTATTTTATGGTCGTTTTCATGAGCTATTGCCCACATTTTCGGGGTTCAATGCTGATTTGCATGGCCAATAGAGTTATGTCCAAAAACTCGTCATTTTCGTGTTTATGGCCATTTTCATGAGCTATTGCCCACTATTTTGGGGTTCCAGGGCAATTTGCATGGCCCATAGGTCCCAATACGCCTTTGAGAGATTTTACCGAAAACTCGTGGTTTGGGTGTCTTAGGGCTTTTTCATGAGCTATTTCCCACTTTGTGGGGTTCTATGTCGATTCGCAGGGCCCGTAAGACCCGGTACATGTTTGAGAGATATGACCAAAACTCGTCGTTATTATTTATTATGGCCGTTTTCATGAGATATTGCCCACAATTATGGGGTTCTAGGAGGATTTGCATTGACCGTAAGGCTAGATACATGTTTGATAGTTATGACCAAAACCTCGTTGTTTTCGTATTTTATGGTCGTTTTCATGAGCTATTTCCCACAGTTTTGGGGTTCAGTGCTGATTTGCATGGCCCTTAAGTCCTGATACGTCATTGAGAGATTTATCCAAAAACTCGTCATTTTTTGTGTTTTAGGGCCATTTTCATGAGTTATTGCCCACAGTTTTGGGGTTCCTGGGCAATTTGCATGGCCGGTAAGACCAGATACATGTTTGAGAGTGATGTCCAAATATTCGTGGTTTTCGTATTTTATTGCCATTTTCATGAGCTATTGCCCCCTATTTTGGGGTTGCAGGGCAATTTGCATGGCCCATAAGACCCAATACATGTTTGAGCGATATGACCAAATACTCGTCATTTTCGTGTTTTGTGGCCATTTTCATGAGCTATTTCACACTATTTTGGGGTTCTAGGGCAATTTGCAAGGCTTGTAAGAGCCGATACATGTTGATAGTTATGACCAACAACTCGTCGTTTTTGTTTATTATTGCGGTTTTCGTGAGCTGTTGCCCATAATTCTGGGGTTCCAAGAGGATTTGCATTGACCGTAAGACTAGACACAAGTTTGACAGTTAAGACCAAAAACTCGTTGTTTTCCTATTTTATGGTCGTTTTCATGAGCTATTGCCCACAATTTTGGGGTTCAATGGTGATTTGCATGGCCAATAAGACATGATACGTCACTGGGAGTT
Organism: Avena insularis; assembly: GCA_023614405.1. NCBI lineage: Eukaryota > Viridiplantae > Streptophyta > Magnoliopsida > Poales > Poaceae > Avena > Avena insularis. The sequence continues at coordinate 473,259,067 of CM042693.1, read as the reverse complement.
ATGTCCAAAAACTCGTCATTTTCGTGTTTATGGCCATTTTCATGAGCTATTGCCCACTATTTTGGGGTTCCAGGGCAATTTGCATGGCCCATAGGTCCCAATACGCCTTTGAGAGATTTTACCGAAAACTCGTGGTTTGGGTGTCTTAGGGCCTTTTTCATGAGCTATTTCCCACTTTTGGGGGTTCTATGTCGATTCGCAGGGCCCGTAAGACCCGGTACATGTTTGAGAGATATGACCAAAACTCGTCGTTATTATTTATTATGGCCGTTTTCATGAGATATTGCACACAATTATCGGGTTCTAGGAGGATTTGCATTGACCGTAAGGCTAGATACATGTTTGATAGTTATGACCAAAACCTCGTTGTTTTCGTATTTTATGGTCATTTTCATGAGCTATTTCCCACAGTTTTGGGGTTCAGTGCTGATTTGCATGGCCCTTAAGTCCTGATACGTCATTGAGAGATTTATCCAAAAACTCGTCATTTTTTGTGTTTTAGGGCCATTTTCATGAGTTATTGCCCACAGTTTTGGGGTTCCTGGGCAATTTGCATGGCCGGTAAGACCAGATACATGTTTGAGAGTAATGTCCAAAAATTCATGGTTTTCGTATTTTATTGCCATTTTCATGAGCTATTGCCCCCTATTTTGGGGTTCCAGGGCAATTTGCATGGCCCATAAGACCCAATACATGTTTGAGCGATATGACCAAATACTCGTCATTTTCGTGTTTTGTGGCCATTTTCATGAGCTATTTCGCACTATTTTGGGGTTCTAGGGCAATTTGCAAGGCTTGTAAGAGCCGATACATGTTGATAGTTATGACCAACAACTCGTCGTTTTCGTTTATTATTGCGGTTTTCGTGAGCTGTTGCCCATAATTCTGGGGGTTCCAAGAGGATTTGCATTGACCGTAAGACTAGACACAAGTTTGTGATTCGACCAAAAACTCATTGTTTTCCTATTTTATGGTCGTTTTCATGAGCTATTGCCCACAATTTTGGAGTTCAATGGTGATTTGCATGGCCAATAAGACATGATATGTCCTTTGGGAGTTATGTCCAAAAACTTCGTCATTTTCGTGTTTATGTCCATTTTCATGAGCTATTGCCCACTATTTTGGGGTTCGAGGGCAATTTGCATGGCCCATAGGTCCCAATACGCCTTTGAGAGATTTTTACCAAAACTTCGTGGTTTGGGTGTCTTAGGGCCTTTTCATGAGCTATTTCCCACTTTTTGGGGGTTCTATGTCGATTCATGGCCCGTAAGACCGGTATATGTTTGAGAGATATGACCAAAACTCGTCGTTATTATTTATTATGGCCGTTTTCATGAGATATTGCCCACAATTATCGGGGTCTAGGAGGATTTGCATTGACCGTAAGGCTAGATACATGTTTGATAGTTATGACCAAAACCTCGTTGTTTTCGTATTTTATGGTCGTTTTCATGAGCTATTTCCCACAGTTTTGGGGTTCAGTGCTGATTTGCATGGCCCTTAAGTCCTGATACGTCATTGAGAGATTTATCCAAAAACTCGTCATTTTTTGTGTTTAGGGCCATTTTCATGAGTTATTTCCCACAGTTTTGGGGTTCCTGGGCAATTTGCATGGCCGGTAAGACAAGATACATGTTTGAGAGTGATGTCCAAAAATTCGTGGTTTTCGTATTTTATTGACATTTTCATGAGCTATTGCCCCTATTTTGGGGTTCCAGGGCAATTTGCATGGCCCATAAGACCCAATACATGTTTGAGCGATATGACCAAATACTCGTCATTTTCGTGTTTTGTGGCCATTTTCATGAGCTATTTTGCACTATTTTGGGGTTCTAGGGCAATTTGCAAGGCTTGTAAGAGCTGATATATGTTGATAGTTATGACCAACAACTCGTCGTTTTTTTTATTATTGCGGTTTTCGTGAGCTGTTGCCCATAATTCTGGGGTTCCAAGAGGATTTGCATTGACCGTAAGACTAGACAAAAGTTTGTGATTCGACCAAAAACTCGTTGTTTTCCTATTTTATGGTCGTTTTCATGAGCTATTGCCCACAGTTTTGGGGTTCAATGGTGATTTGCATGGCCAATAAGACCTGATACGTCACTGGGAGTTATGTCCAAAAACTCGTCATTTTCGTGTTTATGGCCATTTTCATGAGCTATTGCCCACTATTTTGGGGTTCTCTGGGAATTTGCATGGCCCATAGGTCCCAATACGCCTGTGAGAGATTTTACCGAAAACTCGTGGTTTGTGTGTCTTACGGCATTTTTCATGAGCTATTTCCCACTTTTTGGGCTTCTATGTCGATTCGCAGGTCCCGTAAGACCCGGTACATGTTTGAGAGATATGACCAAAACTCGTCGTTATTATTTATTATGGCCGTTTTCATGAGATATTGCCCACAATTATGGGGTTCTAGGAGGATTTGCATTGACCGTAAGGCTAGATACATGTTTGATAGTTATGACCAAAACCTCGTTGTTTTCGTATTTTATGGTCGTTTTCATGAGCTATTTCCCACAGTTTTGGGGTGCTGATTTGCATGGCCCTTAAGTCCTGATACGTCATTGAGAGATTTATCCAAAAGCTCGTCATTTTTTTGTGTGTTAGGGCCATTTTCATGAGTTATTGCCACAGTTTTGGGGTTCCTGGGCAATTTGCATGGCCGGTAAGACCCGATACATGTTTGAGAGTCATGTCCAAAAATTCGTGGTTTTCGTATTTTATGGCCATTTTCATGAGCTATTGCCCCCTATTTTGGGGTTCCAGGGCAATTTGCATGGCCCATAAGACCCAATACATGTTTGAGCGATATGACCAAATACTCGTCATTTTCGTGTTTTGTGGCCATTTTCATGAGCTATTTCCCACTATTTTGGGGTTCCAGGGCAATTTGCAAGGCTTGTAAGACCCCATACATGTTGATAGTTATGACCAACAACTCGTCGTTTTTGTTTATTATGGCGGTTTTCGTGAGCTGTTGCCCATAATTATAGGGTTCCAAGAGGATTTGCATTGACCCTAAGACAAGACACAAATTTGATGATTCGACCAAAAACTCGTTGTTTTCCTATTTTATGGTCGTTTTCATGAGCTATTGCCCACAGTTTTGGGGTTCAATGGTGATTTGCATGGCCAATAAGACCTGATACGTCACTAGGAGTTATGTCCAAAAACTCGTCATTTTCGTGTTTATGTCCATTTTCATGAGCTATTGCCCACTATTTTGGGGTTCCAGGGCAATTTGCATGGCCCATAGGTCCCAATACGCCTCTGAGAGATTTTATCGAAAACTCGTGGTTTCTGTGTCTTAGGGCCTTTTTCATTAGCTATTTCCCACTTTTTGGGGTTCTATGTCGATTCGCAGGGCCCGTAAGACCCGGTACATGTTTGAGAGATATGACCAAAACTCGTCGTTATTATTTATTATGGCCATTTTCATGAGATATTGCCCATAATTATGGGGTTCTAGGAGGAATTGCATTGACCGTAAGGCTAGATACATGTTTGATAGTTATGACCAAAACCTCGTTGTTTTCGTATTTTATGGTCGTTTTCATGAGCTATTTCCCACAGTTTTGGGGTTCAGTGGTGATTTGACTGGCCCTTAAGTCCTGATACGTCATTGAGAGATTTGTCCAAAAACTCGTCATTTTTTGTGTTTTAGGGCCATTTGCCCACAGTTTTGGGGTTCCTGGGCAATTTGCATGGCCGGTAAGTCCCGATACATGTTTGAGAGTGATGTCCAAAAACTCATGGTTTTCGTATTTTATGGCCATTTTCATGAGCTATTGCCCCCTATTTTGGGGTTCCAGGGCAATTTGCATGGCCCATAAGACCCAATACATGTTTGAGCGATATGACCAAATACTCGTCATTTTCGTGTTTTGTGGCCATTTTCATGAGCTATTTCGCACTATTTTGGGGTTCTAGGGCAATTTGCAAGGCTTGTAAGAGCCGATACATGTTGATAGTTATGACCAACAACTCGTCGTGTTTGTTTATTATTGCGGTTTTTGTGAGCTGTTGCCCATAATTCTGGGGTTCCAAGAGGATTTGCATTGACCGTAAGACTAGACACAAGTTTGACAGTTACGACCAAAAACTCGTTGTTTTCCTATTTTATGGTCGTTTTCATGAGCTATTGCCCACAATTTTGGGGTTCAATGGTGATTTGCATGGCCAATAAGACATGATATGTCACTGGGAGTTATGTCCAAAAACTCGTCATTTTCGTGTTTATGGCCATTTTCATGAGCTATTGCCCACTATTTTGGGGTTCCAGGGCAATTTGCATGGCCCATAGGTCCCAATACGCCTTTGAGAGATTTTACCGAAAACTCGTGGTTTGGGTGTCTTAGGGCCTTTTTCATGAGCTATTTCCCACTTTTGGGGTTCTATGTCGATTCGCAGGGCCCGTAAGACCCGGTACATGTTTGAGAGATATGACCAAAACTCGTCGTTATTATTTATTATGGCCGTTTTCATGAGATATTGCCCACAATTATGGGGTTCTAGGAGGATTTGCATTGACCGTAAGGCTAGATACATGTTTGATAGTTATGACCAAAACCTCGTTGTTTTCGTATTTTATGGTCGTTTTCATGAGCTATTTCCCACAGTTTTGGGGTTCAGTGCTGATTTGCATGGCCCTTAAGTCCTGATACGTCATTGAGAGATTTATCCAAAAACTCGTCATTTTTTGTGTTTTAGGGCCATTTTCATGAGTTATTGCCCACAGTTTTGGGGTTCCTGGGCAATTTGCATGGCCGGTAAGACCAGATACATGTTTGAGAGTGATGTCCAAAAATTCATGGTTTTCGTATTTTATTGCCATTTTCATGAGCTATTGCCCCCTATTTTGGGGTTCCAGGGCAATTTGCATGGCCCATAAGACCCAATACATGTTTGAGCGATATGACCAAATACTCGTCATTTTCGTGTTTTGTGGCCATTTTCATGAGCTATTTCCCACTATTTTGGGGTTCCAGGGCAATTTGCAAGGCTTGTAAGACCCGATACATGTTGATAGTTATGACCAACAACTCGTCGTGTTTTTTTATTATTATTGCGGTTTTTGTGAGCTGTTGCCCATAATTCTGGGGTTCCAAGAGGATTTGCATTGACCGTAAGACTAGACACAAGTTTGACAGTTACGACCAAAAACTCGTTGTTTTCCTATTTTATGGTCGTTTTCATGAGCTATTGCCCACAATTTTGGGGTTCAATGGTGATTTGCATGGCCAATAAGACATGATACGTCACTGGGAGTTATGTCCAAAAACTCGTCATTTTCGTGTTTATGGCCATTTTCATGAGCTATTGCCCACTATTTTGGGGTTCCAGGGCAATTTGCATGGCCCATAGGTCCCAATACGCCTTTGAGAGATTTTACCGAAAACTCGTGGTTTGGGTGTCTTAGGGCCTTTTTCATGAGCTATTTCCCACTTTTGGGGGTTCTACGTCGATTCACAGGGCCCGTAAGACCCGGTACATGTTTGAGAGATATGACCAAAACTCGTCGTTATTATTTATTATGGCCGTTTTCATGAGATATTGCCCACAATTATGGGGTTCTAGGAGGATTTGCATTGACCGTAAGGCTAGATACATGTTTGATAGTTATGACCAAAACCTCGTTGTTTTCGTATTTTATGGTCGTTTTCATGAGCTATTTCCCACAGTTTTGGGGTTCAGTGCTGATTTGCATGGCCCTTAAGTCCTGATACGTCATTGAGAGATTTATCCAAAAACTCGTCATTTTTTGTGTTTTAGGGCCATTTTCATGAGTTATTGCCCACAGTTTTGGGGTTCCTGGGCAATTTGCATGGCCGGTAAGACCAGATACATGTTTGAGAGTGATGTCCAAAAATTCGTGGTTTTCGTATTTTATTGCCATTTTCATGAGCTATTGCCCCCTATTTTGGGGTTCCAGGGCAATTTGCATGGCCCATAAGACCCAATACATGTTTGAGCGATATGACCAAATACTCGTCATTTTCGTGTTTTGTGGCCATTTTCATGAGCTATTTCGCACTATTTTGGGGTTCTAGGGCAATTTGCAAGGCTTGTAAGAGCCGATACATGTTGATAGTTATGACCAACAACTCGTCGTTTTTGTTTATTATTGCGGTTTTTGTGAGCTGTTGCCCATAATTCTGGGGTTCCAAGAGGATTTGCATTGACCGTAAGACTAGACACAAGTTTGACGGTGATGACCAAAAACTCGTTGTTTTCCTATTTTATGGTCGTTTTCATGAGCTATTGCCCACAATTTTGGGGTTCAATGGTGATTTGCATGGCCAATAAGACATGATATGTCACTGGGAGTTATGTCCAAAAACTCGTCATTTTCGTGTTTATGGCCATTTTCATGAGCTATTGCCCACTATTTTGGGGTTCCAGGGCAATTTGCATGGCCCATAGGTCCCAATACGCCTTTGAGAGATTTTACCGAAAACTCGTGGTTTGGGTGTCTTAGGGCTTTTTCATGAGCTATTTCCCACTTTTGGGGGTTCTATGTCGATTCGCAGGGTCGTAAGACCCGGTACATGTTTGAGAGATATGACCAAAACTCGTCGTTATTATTTATTATGGCCGTTTTCATGAGATATTGCACACAATTATCGGGTTCTAGGAGGATTTGCATTGACCGTAAGGCTAGATACATGTTTGATAGTTATGACCAAAACCTCATTGTTTTCGTATTTTATGGTCGTTTTCATGAGCTATTTCCCACAGTTTTGGGGTTCAGTGGTGATTTGCATGGCCCTTAAGTCCTGATACGTCATTGAGAGATTTGTCCAAAAACTCGTCATTTTTTGTGTTTTAGGGCCATTTTCATGAGTTATTGCCCACAGTTTTGGGGTTCCTGGGCAATTTGCATGGCCGGTAAGACCCGATACATGTTTGAGAGTGATGTCCAAAAACTCATGGTTTTCGTATTTTATGGCCATTTTCATGAGCTATTGCCCCCTATTTTGGGGTTCCAGGGCAATTTGCATGGCCCATAAGACCCAATACATGTTTGAGCGATATGACCAAATACTCGTCATTTTCGTGTTTTGTGGCCATTTTCATGAGCTATTTCCCACTATTTTGGGGTTCCAGGGCAATTTGCAAGGCTTGTAAGACCCGATACATGTTGATAGTTATGACCAACAACTCGTCGTTTTTGTTTATTATGGCGGTTTTCGTGAGCTGTTGCCCATAATTCTAGGGTTCCAAGAGGATTTGCATTGACCGTCAAACTAGACACAAGTTTGACAGTGAAGACCAAAAACTCGTTGTTTTCCTATTTTATGGTTGTTTTCATGAGCTATTGCCCACAGTTTTGGGGTTCAATGGCGATTTGCATGGCCAATAAGACCTGATACGTCACTGGGAGTTATGTCCAAAAACTCGTCATTTTCGTGTTTATGGCCATTTTCATGAGCTATTGCCCACTATTTTGGGGTTCCAGGGCAATTTGCATGGCCCATAGGTCCCAATACGCCTTTGAGAGATTTTACCGAAAACTCGTGGTTTGTGTGTCTTAGGGCCTTTTTCATGAGCTATTTCCCACTTTTTGGGGTTCTATGTCGATTCGCAGGGCCCGTAAGACCCGGTACATGTTTGAGAGATAAGACCCGGTACATGTTCCATGTCGTTATTATTTATTATGGTCGTTTTCATGAGATATTGCCCACAATTATGGGGTTCTAGGAGGATTTGCATTGACCGTAAGGCTAGATACATGTTTGATAGTTATGACCAAAACCTCGTTGTTTTCGTATTTTATGGTCGTTTTCATGAGCTATTTCCCACAGTTTTGGGGTTCAGTGCTGATTTGCATGGCCCTTAAGTCCTGATACGTCATTGAGAGATTTATCCAAAAACTCGTCATTTTTTGTGTTTTAGGGCCATTTTCATGAGTTATTGCCCACAGTTTTGGGGTTCCAGGGCAATTTGCATGGCCGGTAAGACCAGATACATGTTTGAGAGTGATGTCCAAAAATTCGTGGTTTTCGTATTTTATTGACATTTTCATGAGCTATTGCCCCTATTTTGGGGTTCCAGGGCAATTTGCATGGCCCATAAGACCCAATACATGTTTGAGCGATATGACCAAATATTCGTCATTTTCGTGTTTTGTGGCCATTTTCATGAGCTATTTCCCCCTATTTTTGGGTTCCAGGGCAATTTGCATGTCTTGTAAGACCCGATACATGTTGATAGTTATGACCAACAACTCGTCGTTTTTGTTTATTATTGCGGTTTTCGTGAGCTGTTGCCCATAATTCTGGGGTTCCAAGAGGATTTGCATTGACCGTAAGACTAGACACAAGTTTGACAGTTACGACCAAAAACTCGTTGTTTTCCTATTTTATGGTCGTTTTCATGAGCTATTGCCCACAATTTTGGGGTTCAATGGTGATTTGCATGGCCAATAAGACATGATACGTCACTGGGAGTTATGTCCAAAAACTCGTCATTTTCGTGTTTATGGCCATTTTCATGAGCTATTGCCCACTATTTTGGGGTTCCAGGGCAATTTGCATGGCCCATAGGTCCCAATACGCCTTTGAGAGATTTTACCGAAAACTCGTGGTTTGGGTGTCTTAGGGCTTTTTCATGAGCTATTTCCCACTTTTGGGGGTTCTATGTCGATTCGCAGGGCCCGTAAGACCCGGTACATGTTTGAGAGATATGACCAAAACTCGTCGTTATTATTTATTATGGCCGTTTTCATGAGATATTGCCCACAATTATCGGGGTCTAGGAGGATTTGCATTGACCGTAAGGCTAGATACATGTTTGATAGTTATGACCAAAACCTCGTTGTTTTCGTATTTTATGGTCGTTTTCATGAGCTATTTCCCACAGTTTTGGGGTTCAGTGCTGATTTGCATGGCCCTTAAGTCCTGATACGTCATTGAGAGATTTATCCAAAAACTCGTCATTTTTTGTGTTTTAGGGCCATTTTCATGAGTTATTGCCCACAGTTTTGGGGTTCCTGGGCAATTTGCATGGCCGGTAAGACCAGATACATGTTTGAGAGTAATGTCCAAAAATTCATGGTTTTCGTATTTTATTGCCATTTTCATGAGCTATTGCCCCCTATTTTGGGGTTCCAGGGCAATTTGCATGGCCCATAAGACCCAATACATGTTTGAGCGATATGACCAAATACTCGTCATTTTCGTGTTTTGTGGCCATTTTCATGAGCTATTTCGCACTATTTTGGGGTTCTAGGGCAATTTGCAAGGCTTGTAAGAGCCGATACATGTTGATAGTTATGACCAACAACACGTCGTTTTTGTTTATTATTGCGGTTTTTGTGAGCTGTTGCCCATAATTCTGGGGTTCCAAGAGGATTTGCATTGACCGTAAGACTAGACACAAGTTTGACAGTTACGACCAAAAACTCGTTGTTTTCCTATTTTATGGTCGTTTTCATGAGCTATTGCCCACAATTTTGGGGTTCAATGGTGATTTGCATGGCCAATAAGACATGATACGTCACTGGGAGTTATGTCCAAAAACTCGTCATTTTCGTGTTTATGGCCATTTTCATGAGCTATTGCCCACTATTTTGGGGTTCCAGGGCAATTTGCATGGCCCATAGGTCATAATACGCCTTTGAGAGATTTTACCGAAAACTCGTGGTTTGGGTGTCTTAGGGCCTTTTTCATGAGCTATTTCCCACTTTTGGGGGTTCTATGTCGATTCGCAGGGCCCGTAAGACCCGGTACATGTTTGAGAGATATGACCAAAACTCGTCGTTATTATTTATTATGGCCGTTTTCATGAGATATTGCCCACAATTATGGGGTTCTAGGAGGATTTGCATTGACCGTAAGGCTAGATACATGTTTGATAGTTATGACCAAAACCTCGTTGTTTTCGTATTTTATGGTCGTTTTCATGAGCTATTTCCCACAGTTTTGGGGTTCAGTGCTGATTTGCATGGCCCTTAAGTCCTGATACGTCATTGAGAGATTTATCCAAAAACTCGTCATTTTTTGTGTTTTAGGGCCATTTTCATGAGTTATTGCCCACAGTTTTGGGGTTCCTGGGCAATTTGCATGGCCGGTAAGACCAGATACATGTTTGAGAGTAATGTCCAAAAATTCATGGTTTTCGTATTTTATTGCCATTTTCATGAGCTATTGCCCCCTATTTTGGGGTTCCAGGGCAATTTGCATGGCCCATAAGACCCAATACATGTTTGAGCGATATGACCAAATACTCGTCATTTTCGTGTTTTGTGGCCATTTTCATGAGCTATTTCGCACTATTTTGGGGTTCTAGGGCAATTTGCAAGGCTTGTAAGAGCCGATACATGTTGATAGTTATGACCAACAACTCGTCGTTTTTGTTTATTATTTCGGTTTTAGTGAGCTGTTGCCCATAATTCTGGGGTTCCAAGAGGATTTGCATTGACCGTAAGACTAGACACAAGTTTGACAGTTACGACCAAAAACTCGTTGTTTTCCTATTTTATGGTCGTTTTCATGAGCTATTGCCCACAATTTTGGGGTTCAATGGTGATTTGCATGGCCAATAAGACATGATATGTCACTGGGAGTTATGTCCAAAAACTCGTCATTTTCGTGTTTATGGCCATTTTCATGAGCTATTGCCCACTATTTTGGGTTCCAGGGCAATTTGCATGGCCCATAGGTCCCAATACGCCTTTGAGATTTTACCAAAAACTCGTGGTTTGGGTGTCTTAGGGCCTTTTTCATGAGCTATTTCCCACTTTTGGGGGTTCTATGTCGATTCGCAGGGCCCGTAAGACCCGGTACATGTTTGAGAGATATGACCAAAACTCGTCGTTATTATTTATTATGGCCGTTTTCATGAGATATTGCCCACAATTATCGGGGTCTAGGAGGATTTGCATTGACCGTAAGGCTAGATACATGTTTGATAGTTATGACCAAAACCTCGTTGTTTTCGTATTTTATGGTCGTTTTCATGAGCTATTTCCCACAGTTTTGGGGTTCAGTGCTGATTTGCATGGCCCTTAAGTCCTGATACGTCATTGAGAGATTTATCCAAAAACTCGTCATTTTTTGTGTTTTAGGGCCATTTTCATGAGTTATTGCCCACAGTTTTGGGGTTCCTGGGCAATTTGCATGGCCGGTAAGACCAGATACATGTTTGAGAGTGATGTCCAAAAATTCGTGGTTTTCGTATTTTATTGCCATTTTCATGAGCTATTGCCCCCTATTTTGGGGTTCCAGGGCAATTTGCATGGCCCATAAGACCCAATACATGTTTGAGCGATATGACCAAATACTCGTCATTTTCGTGTTTTGTGGCCATTTTCATGAGCTATTTCCCACTATTTTGGGGTTCCAGGGCAATTTGCAAGGCTTGTAAGACCCGATACATGTTGATAGTTATGACCAACAACTCGTCGTTTTTGTTTATTATGGCGGTTTTCGTGAGCTGTTGCCCATAATTCTGGGGTTCCAAGAGGATTTGCATTGACCGTAAGACTAGACACAAGTTTGACAGTTACGACCAAAAACTCGTTGTTTTCCTATTTTATGGTCGTTTTCATGAGCTATTGCCCACAGTTTTGGGGTTCAATGGTGATTTGCATGGCCAATAAGACCTGATACGTCACTGGGAGTTATGTCCAAAAACTCGTCATTTTCGTGTTTATGGCCATTTTCATGAGCTATTGCCCACTATTTTGGGGTTCCAGGGCAATTTGCATGGCCCATAGGTCCCAATACGCCTTTGAGAGATTTTACCGAAAACTCGTGGTTTGTGTGTCTTAGGGCCTTTTTCATGAGCTATTTCCCACTTTTTGGGGTTCTATGTCGATTCGCAGGGCCCGTAAGACCCGGTACATGTTTGAGAGATATGACCAAAACTCGTCGTTATTATTTATTATGGCCATTTTCATGAGATATTGCCCATAATTATGGGGTTCTAGGAGGATTTGCATTGACCGTAAGGCTAGATACATGTTTGATAGTTATGACCAAAACCTCGTTGTTTTCGTATTTTATGGTCGTTTTCATGAGCTATTTCCCACAGTTTTGGGGTTCAGTGGTGATTTGCATGGCCCTTAAGTCCTGATACGTCATTGAGAGATTTGTCCAAAAACTCGTCATTTTTTGTGTTTTAGGGCCATTTTCATGAGTTATTGCCCACAGTTTTGGGGTTCCTGGGCAATTTGCATGGCCGGTAAGTCCCGATACATGTTTGAGAGTGATGTCCAAAAACTCATGGTTTTCGTATTTTATGGCCATTTTCATGAGCTATTGCCCCCTATTTTGGGGTTCCAGGGCAATTTGCATGGCCCATAAGACCCAATACATGTTTGAGCGATATGACCAAATACTCGTCATTTTCGTGTTTTGTGGCCATTTTCATGAGCTATTTCGCACTATTTTGGGGTTCTAGGGCAATTTGCAAGGCTTGTAAGAGCCGATACATGTTGATAGTTATGACCAACAACTCGTCGTTTTTGTTTATTATTGCGGTTTTCGTGAGCTGTTGCCCATAATTCTGGGGTTCCAAGAGGATTTGCATTGACCGTAAGACTAGACACAAGTTTGACAGTTACGACCAAAAACTCGTTGTTTTCCTATTTTATGGTCGTTTTCATGAGCTATTGCCCACAGTTTTGGGGTTCAATGGTGATTTGCATGGCCAATAAGGAGTTATGTCCAAAAACTCGTCATTTTCGTGTTTATGGCCATTTTCATGAGCTATTGCCCACTATTTTGGGGTTCCAGGGCAATTTGCATGGCCCATAGGTCCCAATACGCCTTTGAGAGATTTTACCGAAAACTCGTGGTTTGGGTGTCTTAGGGCCTTTTTCATGAGCTATTTCCCACTTTTGGGGGTTCTATGTCGATTCGCAGGGCCCGTAAGACCCGGTACATGTTTGAGAGATATGACCAAAACTCGTCGTTATTATTTATTATGGCCGTTTTCATGAGATATTGCCCACAATTATCGGGGTCTAGGAGGATTTGCATTGACCGTAAGGCTAGATACATGTTTGATAGTTATGACCAAAACCTCGTTGTTTTCGTATTTTATGGTCGTTTTCATGAGCTATTTCCCACAGTTTTGGGGTTCAGTGCTGATTTGCATGGCCCTTAAGTCCTGATACGTCATTGAGAGATTTATCCAAAAACTCGTCATTTTTTGTGTTTTAGGGCCATTTTCATGAGTTATTGCCCACAGTTTTGGGGTTCCTGGGCAATTTGCATGGCCGGTAAGACCAGATACATGTTTGAGAGTGATGTCCAAAAATTCATGGTTTTCATATTTTATTGCCATTTTCATGAGCTATTGCCCCCTATTTTGGGGTTCCAGGGCAATTTGCATGGCCCATAAGACCCAATACATGTTTGAGCGATATGACCAAATACTCGTCATTTTCGTGTTTTGTGGCCATTTTCATGAGCTATTTCCCACTATTTTGGGGTTCTAGGGCAATTTGCAAGGCTTGTAAGAGCCGATACATGTTGATAGTTATGACCAACAACTCGTCGTTTTTGTTTATTATTGCGGTTTTCGTGAGCTGTTGCCCATAATTCTGGGGTTCCAAGAGGATTTGCATTGACCGTAAGACTAGACACAAGTTTGACAGTTACGACCAAAAACTCGTTGTTTTCCTATTTTATGGTCGTTTTCATGAGCTATTGCCCACAGTTTTGGGGTTCAATGGTGATTTGCATGGCCAATAAGACCTGATACGTCACTGGGAGTTATGTCCAAAAACTCGTCATTTTCGTGTTTATGTCCATTTTCATGAGCTATTGCCCACTATTTTGGGGTTCCAGGGCAATTTGCATGGCCCATAGGTCCCAATACGCCTTTGAGAGATTTTACCGAAAACTCGTGGTTTGGGTGTCTTAGGGCCTTTTTCATGAGCTATTTCCCACTTTTGGGGGTTCTATGTCGATTCGCAGGGCCCGTAAGACCCGGTACATGTTTGAGAGATATGACCAAAACTCGTCGTTATTATTTATTATGGCCGTTTTCATGAGATATTGCCCACAATTATGGGGTTCTAGGAGGATTTGCATTGACCGTAAGGCTAGATACATGTTTGATAGTTATGACCAAAACCTCATTGTTTTCGTATTTTATGGTCGTTTTCATGAGCTATTTCCCACAGTTTTAGGGTTCAGTGCTGATTTGCATGGGCCTTAAGTCCTGATACCTCATTGAGAGTTTTTTCAAAAACTCGTCATTTTTTGTGTTTTAGGGCCATTTTCATGAGTTATTTCCCATAGTTTTGGGGTTCTTGGGCAATTTGCATGGCCGGTAAGACCCGATACATGTTTGAGAGTGATGTCCAAAAACTCATGGTTTTCATGTTTTATGGGCATTTTCATGAGCTATTGCCCCCTATTTTGGGGTTCCAGGGAAATTTGCATGGCCCATAAGACCCAATACATGTTTGAGCGATATGACCAAATACTCGTCATTTTCGTGTTTTGTGGCCATTTTCATGAGCTATTTCCCACTATTTTGGGGTTCCAGGGCAATTTGCAAGGCTTGTAAGACCCGATACATGTTGATAGTTATGACCAACAACTCGTCGTTTTTTTTTATTATTGCGGTTTTGGTGAGCTGTTTGCCCATAATTCTGGGGTTCCAAGAGGATTTGCATTGACCGTAAGACTAGACACAAGTTTGACAGTTACGACCAAAAACTCGTTGTTTTCCTATTTTATGGTCGTTTTCATGAGCTATTGCCCACAGTTTTGGGGTTCAATGGTGATTTGCATGGCCAATAAGACATGATATGTCACTGGGAGTTATGTCCAAAAACTCGTCATTTTCGTGTTTATGGCCATTTTCATGAGCTATTGCCCACTATTTTGGGGTTCCAGGGCAATTTGCATGGCCCATAGGTCCCAATACGCCTTTGAGAGATTTTACCGAAAACTCGTGGTTTGGGTGTCTTAGGGCCTTTTTCATGAGCTATTTCCCACTTTTGGGGGTTCTATGTCGATTCGCAGGGCCCGTAAGACCCGGTACATGTTTGAGAGATATGACCAAAACTCGTCGTTATTATTTATTATGGCCGTTTTCATGAGATATTGCCCACAATTATCGGGGTCTAGGAGGATTTGCATTGACCGTAAGGCTAGATACATGTTTGATAGTTATGACCAAAACCTCGTTGTTTTCGTATTTTATGGTCGTTTTCATGAGCTATTTCCCACAGTTTTGGGGTTCAGTGGTGATTTGCATGGCCCTTAAGTCCTGATACGTCATTGAGAGATTTGTCCAAAAACTCGTCATTTTTTGTGTTTTAGGGCCATTTTCATGAGTTATTGCCCACAGTTTTGGGGTTCCTGGGCAATTTGCATGGCCGGTAAGTCCCGATACATGTTTGAGAGTGATGTCCAAAAACTCATGGTTTTCGTATTTTATGGCCATTTTCATGAGCTATTGCCCCCTATTTTGGGGTTCCAGGGCAATTTGCATGGCCCATAAGACCCAATACATGTTTGAGCGATATGACAAAATACTCGTCATTTTCGTGTTTTGTGGCCATTTTCATGAGCTATTTCCCACTATTTTGGGGTTCCAGGGCAATTTGCAAGGCTTGTAAGGCCCCATACATGTTGATAGTTTTGACCAACAACTCGTCGTTTTTGTTTATTATGGCAGTTTTCGTGAGCTGTTGCCCATAATTCTAGGGTTCCAAGAGGATTTGCATTGACCGTAAGACTAGACACAAGTTTGACAGTTACGACCAAAAACTCGTTGTTTTCCTATTTTATGGTCGTTTTCATGAGCTATTGCCCACAGTTTTGGGGTTCAATGGTGATTTGCATGGCCAATAAGACCTGATACGTCACTAGGAGTTATGTCCAAAAACTCGTCATTTTCGTGTTTATGTCCATTTTCATGAGCTATTGCCCACTATTTTGGGGTTCCAGGGCAATTTGCATGGCCCATAGGTCCCAATACGCCTCTGAGAGATTTTATCGAAAACTCGTGGTTTCTGTGTCTTAGGGCCTTTTTCATTAGCTATTTCCCACTTTTTGGGGTTCTATGTCGATTCGCAGGGCCCGTAAGACCCGGTACATGTTTGAGAGATATGACCAAAACTCGTCGTTATTATTTATTATGGCCATTTTCATGAGATATTGCCCATAATTATGGGGTTCTAGGAGGATTTGCATTGACCGTAAGGCTAGATACATGTTTGATAGTTATGACCAAAACCTCGTTGTTTTCGTATTTTATGGTCGTTTTCATGAGCTATTTCCCACAGTTTTGGGGTTCAGTGGTGATTTGCATGGCCCTTATGTCCTGATACGTCATTGAGAGATTTTTCCAAAAACTCGTCATTTTTTGTGTTTTAGGGCCATTTTCATGAGTTATTGCCCACAGTTTTGGGGTTCCTGGGCAATTTGCATGGCCGGTAAGACCCGGTACATGTTTGAGAGTGATGTCCAAAAATTCGTGGTTTTCGTATTTTATTGCCATTTTCATGAGCTATTGCCCCCTATTTTGGGGTTCCAGGGCAATTTGCATGGCCCATAAGACCCAATACATGTTTGAGCGATATGACCAAATACTCGTCATTTTCGTGTTTTGTGGCCATTTTCATGAGCTATTTCGCACTATTTTGGGGTTCTAGGGCAATTTGCAAGGCTTGTAAGAGCCGATACATGTTGATAGTTATGACCAACAACTAGGTGTTTTTGTTTATTATTGCGGTTTTTGTGAGCTGTTGCCCATAATTCTGGGGTTCCAAGAGGATTTGCATTGACCGTAAGACTAGACACAAGTTTGACAGTTACGACCAAAAACTCGTTGTTTTCCTATTTTATGGTCGTTTTCATGAGCTATTGCCCACAATTTTGGGGTTCAATGGTGATTTGCATGGCCAATAAGACATGATATGTCACTGGGAGTTATGTCCAAAAACTCGTCATTTTCGTGTTTATGGCCATTTTCATGAGCTATTGCCCACTATTTTGGGGTTCCAGGGCAATTTGCATGGCCCATAGGTCATAATACGCCTTTGAGAGATTTTACCGAAAACTCGTGGTTTGGGTGTCTTAGGGCCTTTTTCATGAGCTATTTCCCACTTTTGGGGGTTCTATGTCGATTCGCAGGGCCCGTAAGACCCGGAACATGTTTGAGAGATATGACCAAAACTCGTCGTTATTATTTATTATGGCCGTTTTCATGAGATATTGCCCACAATTATTGGGGTCTAGGAGGATTTGCATTGACCGTAAGGCTAGATACATGTTTGATAGTTATGACCAAAACCTCGTTGTTTTCGTATTTTATGGTCGTTTTCATGAGCTATTTCCCATAGTTTTGGGGTTCAGTGGCGATTTGCATGGCCCTTAAGTCCTGATACGTCATCGAGAGATTTTTCCAAAAACTCGTCATTTTTTGTGTTTTAGGGCCATTTTCATGAGTTATTTCCCACAGTTTTGGGGTTCCTGGGCAATTTGCATGGTCGCTACGACCCGATACATGTTTGAGAGTGATGTCCAAAAACTCATGGTTTTCGTGTTTTATGCCATTTTCATGAGCTATTGCCCCTATTTTGGGGTTCCCGGTCAATTTGCATGGCCCATAAGACCCAATACATGTTTGAGCGATATGACCAAATACTCGTCATATTCGTGTTTTGTGGCCATTTTCGTGAGCTATTTCCCACTATTTTCAGGTTCCAGGGCAATTTGCATGGCTTGTAAGTCCCGATACATGTTGATAGTTATGACCAACAACTCGTCGTTTTTGTTTATTATGGCCATTTTCGTGAGCTGTTGCCCATAATTCTAGGGTTCCAAGAGGATTTGCATTGACCGTAAGACTAGACACAAGTTTGACAGTTACGACCAAAAACTCGTTGTTTTCCTATTTTATGGTCGTTTTCATGAGCTATTGCCCACAATTTTGGGGTTCAATGGTGATTTGCATGGCCAATAAGACCTGATACGTCACTGAGAGTTATGTCCAAAAACTCGTCATTTTCGTGTTTATGGCCATTTTCATGAGCTATTGCCCACTATTTTGGGGTTCCAGGGCAATTTGCATGGCCCATAGGTCCCAATACGCCTTTGAGAGATTTTACCGAAAACTCGTGGTTTGTGTGTCTTAGGGCCTTTTTCATGAGCTATTTCCCACTTTTTGGGGTTCTATGTCGATTCGCAGGGCCCGTAAGACCCGGTACATGTTTGAGAGATATGACCAAAACTCGTCGTTATTATTTATTATGGCCGTTTTCATGAGATATTGCCCACAATTATGGGGTTCTAGGAGGATTTGCATTGACCGTAAGGCTAGATACATGTTTGATAGTTATGACCAAAACCTCGTTGTTTTCGTATTTTATGGTCGTTTTCATGAGCTATTTCCCACAGTTTTGGGGTTCAGTGGTGATTTGCATGGCCCTTAAGTCCTGATACGTCATTGAGAGATTTGTCCAAAAACTCGTCATTTTTTGTGTTTTAGGGCCATTTTCATGAGTTATTGCCCACAGTTTTGGGGTTCCTGGGCAATTTGCATGGCCGGTAAGACCCGATACATGTTTGAGAGTGATGTCCAAAAATTCGTGGTTTTCATATTTTATTGCCATTTTCATGAGCTATTGCCCCCTATTTTGGGGTTCCAGGGCAATTTGCATGGCCCATAAGACCCAATACATGTTTGAGCGATATGACAAAATACTCGTCATTTTCGTGTTTTGTGGCCATTTTCATGAGCTATTTCCCACTATTTTGGGGTTCCAGGGCAATTTGCAAGGCTTGTAAGACCCGATACATGTTGATAGTTATGACCAACAACTCGTCGTTTTTGTTTATTATGGCGGTTTTCGTGAGCTGTTGCCCATAATTCTGGGGTTCCAAGAGGATTTGCATTGACCGTAAGACTAGACACAAGTTTGACAGTTACGACCAAAAACTCGTTGTTTTCCTATTTTATGGTCGTTTTAATGAGCTATTTCCCACCGTTTTGGGGTTCAATGGTGATTTGCATGGCCAATAAGACCTTTTATGTGTATTGGAGTTATGTCCAAAAACTCGTCATTTTCGTGTTTATGTCCATTTTCATGAGCTATTGCCCGCTATTTTGGGGTTCCAGGGCAATTTGCATGGCCCATAGGTCCCAATACGCATTTGAGAGATTTTACCGTAAACTCGTGGTTTGTGTGTCTTAGGGCCTTTTCCATGAGCTATTTCCCACTTTTTGGGGTTCTATGTCGATTCGCAGGGCCCGTAAGACCCGGTACATGTTTGAGAGATATGACCAAAACTCGTCGTTATTATTTATTATGGCCATTTTCATGAGATATTGCCCATAATTAAGGGGTTCTAGGAGGATTTGCATTGACCGTAAGGCTAGATACATGTTTGATAGTTATGACCAAAAACTCGTTGTTTTCATATTTTATGGTCGTTTTCTGAGCTATTTCCCACATTTTTGAGGTTCAGTGGTGATTTGCATGGCCCTTAAGTCCTGATACGTCATTGAGAGATTTTTCCAAAAACTCGTCATTTTTTGTGTTTTAGGGCCACTTTCATGAGTTATTGCCCACAATTTTGGGGTTCCTGGGCAATTTGCATGGCCGGTAAGACCCGATACATGTTTGAGAGTGATGTCCATAAACTCGTGTTTTTTCGTATTTTATGGCCATTTTCATGAGCTATTGCCCCCTATGTTGGGGTTCCATGGCAATTTGCATGGCCCATAAGACCCAATACATGTTTGAGCGATATGACCAAATACTCGTCATTTTCGTGTTTTGTGGCCATTTTCATGAGCTATTTCCCACTATTTTGGGGTTCCAGGGCAATTTGCAAGGCTTGTAAGACCCGATACATGTTGATAGTTATGACCAACAACTCGTCGTTTTTGTTTATTATGGCAGTTTTCGTGAGCTGTGCCCATAATTCTAGGGTTCCAAGTGGATTTGCATTGATCGTAAGACTAGACACAAGTTTGACAGTTACGACCAAAAACTCGTTGTTTTCCTATTTTATGGTTGTTTTTCATGATCTATTGCCCATAGTTTCGGGGTTCAATGGTGATTTGCATGGCCAATAAGACCTGATACATCACTGGGAGTTATGTCCAAAAACTCGTCATTTTCGTGTTTATGTCCATTTTCATGAGCTATTGCCCACTATTTTGGGGTTCCAGGGCAATTTGCATGGCCCATAGGTCCCAATACGCCTCTGAGAGATTTTACCGAAAACTCGTGGTTTGTGTGTCTTAGGGCCTTTTTCATGAGCTATTTCCCTCTTTTGGGGCTTCTATGTCGATTCACAGTGCCCGTAAGACCCGGTACATGTTTGAGAGATATGACCAAAACTCGTCGTTATTATTTATTATGGCCATTTTCATGAGATATTGCCCATAATTATGGGGTTCTAGGAGGATTTGCATTGACCGTAAGGCTAGATACATGTTTGATAGTTATGACCAAAACCTCGTTGTTTTCGTATTTTATGGTCGTTTTCATGAGCTATTTCCCACAGTTTTGGGGTTCAGTGGTGATTTGCATGGCCCTTAAGTCCCGATACGTCATTGAGAGATTTATCCAAAACTCGTCATTTTTTGTGTTTTAGGGCCATTTTCATGAGTTATTGCCCACAGTTTTGGGGTTCCTGGGCAATTTGCATGGCCGATAAGTCCCAATACATGTTTGAGAGTGATGTCCAAAAACTCATGGTTTTCGTATTTTATGGCCATTTTCACGACCTATTGCCCCCTATTTTGGGGTTCCAGGGCAATTTGCATGGCCCATAAGACCCAATACATGTTTGAGCGATATGACAAAATACTCGTCATTTTCGTGTTTTGTGGCCATTTTCATGAGCTATTTCCCACTATTTTGGGGTTCCAGGGCAATTTGCAAGGCTTGTAAGGCCCCATACATGTTGATAGTTTTGACCAACAACTCGTCGTTTTTGTTTATTATGGCAGTTTTCGTGAGCTGTTGCCCATAATTCTAGGGTTCCAAGAGGATTTGCATTGACCGTAAGACTAGACACAAGTTTGACAGTTACGACCAAAAACTCGTTGTTTTCCTATTTTATGTTCGTTTTCATGAGCTATTGCCCACGGTTTTGGGGTTCAATGGTGATTTGCATGGCCAATAAGACCTGATACGTCACTAGGAGTTATGTCCAAAAACTCGTCATTTTCGTGTTTATGTCCATTTTCATGAGCTATTGCCCACTATTTTGGGGTTCCAGGGCAATTTGCATGGCCCATAGGTCCCAATACGCCTCTGAGAGATTTTATCGAAAACTCGTGGTTTCTGTGTCTTAGGGCCTTTTTCATTAGCTATTTCCCACTTTTTGGGGTTCTATGTCGATTCGCAGGGCCCGTAAGACCCGGTACATGTTTGAGAGATATGACCAAAACTCGTCGTTATTATTTATTATGGCCATTTTCATGAGATATTGCCCATAATTATGGGGTTCTAGGAGGATTTGCATTGACCGTAAGGCTAGATACATGTTTGATAGTTATGACCAAAACCTCGTTGTTTTCGTATTTTATGGTCGTTTTCATGAGCTATTTCCCACAGTTTTGGGGTTCAGTGGTGATTTGCATGGCCCTTAAGTCCTGATACGTCATTGAGAGATTTGTCCAAAAACTCGTCATTTTTTGTGTTTTAGGGCCATTTTCATGAGTTATTGCCCACAGTTTTGGGGTTCCTAGGCAATTTGCATGGCCGGTAAGACCCGATACATGTTTGAGAGTGATGTCCAAAAACTCGTCATTTTCGTGTTTATGGCCATTTTCATGAGCTATTGCCCACTATTTTGGGGTTCCAGGGCAATTTGCATGGCCCATAAGACCCAATACATGTTTGAGCGATATGACCAAATACTCATCATTTTCGTGTTTTGTGGCCATTTTCATGAGCTATTTCCCACTATTTGGGGTTCTATGTCGATTCACAGGGTTCGTAAGACCCGGTACATGTTTGAGAGATATGACCAAAACTCGTCGTTATTATTTATTATGGCTGTTTTCATTAGATATTGCCCACAATTATGGGGTTCTTGGAGGATTTGGATTGACCGTAAGGCTAGATACATGTTTGATAGTTATGACCAAAAACTCGTTGTTTTCGTATTTTATGGTCGTTTTCATGAGCTATTTCCCACAGTTTTGGGGTTCAGTGGTGATTTGCATGGCCAATAAGACCTGATACGTCTTTGGGAGTTATGTCCAAAAACTCGTCATTTTCGTGTTTATGGCCATTTTCATGAGTTATTGCCCACAGTTTTGGGGTTCCTAGGCAATTTGCATGGCCGGTAAGACCCGATACATGTTTGAGAGTGATGTCCAAAAACTCGTGGTTTTCGTGTTTTATGGCCATTTTCATGAGCTATTGCCCCCTATTTTGGGGTTCCAGGCAATTTGCATGGCCCGTAAGACGCAATACATGTTTGAGCGATATGACCAAATACTCGTCATTTTCGTGTTTTGTGGCCATTTTCATGAGCTATTTCCCACTATTTTGGGGTTCCAGGGCAATTTGCAAGGCTTGTAAGACCCGATACATGTTGATAGTTATGACCAACAACTAGGTGTTTTTGTTTATTATGGCGGTTTTCGTGAGCTGTTGCCTATAATTCTGGGGTTCCTAGAGGATTTGCATTGACCGTAAGACTAGACACAAGTTTGATGCCATTTACCAAAAACTCGTTGTTTTGCTATTTTAGGGTCGATTTCATGAGCTATTTCCCACAGTGTTGGGGTTCAATGGTGATTTGCATGGCCAATAAGACATGATATGTCATCGGGAGTTATGTCCAAAACTCGTCATTTTCGTGTTTATTGCCATTTTCATGAGCTATTGCCCACTATTTTGGGGTTCAGGCAATTTGCATGGCCCATAGGTCCCAATACGACTTTGAGAGATATTACCAAAACTCGTGGTTTGGGTGTCTTAGGGCCTTTTTCATGAGCTATTTCCCACTTTTGGGGTTCTATGTCGATTCGCAGGCCCGTAAGACCGGTACATGTTTGAGAGATATGACCAAAACTCGTCGTTATTATTTATTATGGCCGTTTTCATGAGATATTGCCCACAATTATTGGGGTCTAGGAGGATTTGCATTGACCGTAAGGCTAGATACATGTTTGATAGTTATGACCAAAACCTCGTTGTTTTCGTATTTTATGGTCGTTTTCATGAGCTATTTCCCACAGTTTTGGGGTTCAGTGCTGATTTGCATGGCCCTTAAGTCCTGATACGTCATTGAGAGATTTATCAAAAAACTCGTCATTTTTTGTGTTTTAGGGCCATTTTCATGAGTTATTGCCCACAGTTTTGGGGTTCTGGGCAATTTGCATGGCCGGTAAGACCAGATACATGTTTGAGAGTGATGTCCAAAAATTCATGGTTTTCAGATTTTATTGCCATTTTCATGAGCTATTGCCCCTATTTTGGGGTTCCAGGCAATTTGTATGGCCCATAAGACCCAATACATGTTTGAGCTATATGAACAAATACTTGTGATTTTCGTGTTTTGTGGCCATTTTCATGAGCTATTTCGCACTATTTTGGGGTTCTAGGGCAATTTGCAAGGCTTGTAAGAGCCGATACATGTTGATAGTTATGACCAACAACGCGTCGTTTTTGTTTATTATTGCGGTTTTTGTGAGCTGTTGCCCATAATTCTGGGGTTCCAAGAGGATTTGCATTGACCGTAAGACTAGACACAAGTTTGACAGTTACGACCAAAAACTCGTTGTTTTCCTATTTTATGGTCGTTTTCATGAGCTATTGCCCACAGTTTTGGGGTTCAATGGTGATTTGCATGGCCAATAAGACATGATATGTCACTGGGAGTTATGTCCAAAAACTCGTCATTTTCGTGTTTATGGCCATTTTCATGAGCTATTGCCCACTATTTTGGGGTTCCAGGGCAATTTGCATGGCCCATAGGTCATAATACGCCTTTGAGAGATTTTACCGAAAACTCGTGGTTTGGGTGTCTTAGGGCCTTTTTCATGAGCTATTTCCCACTTTTGGGGGTTCTATGTCGATTCGCAGGGCCCGTAAGACCCGGTACATGTTTGAGAGATATGACCAAAACTCGTCGTTATTATTTATTATGGCCGTTTTCATGAGATATTGCCCACAATTATGGGGTTCTAGGAGGATTTGCATTGACCGTAAGGCTAAATACATGTTTGATAGTTATGACCAAAAACTCGTTGTTTTCGTATTTTATGGTTGTTTTCATGAGCTATTTCCCACAGCTTTGGGGTTCAGTGGTGATTTGCATGGCCCTTAAGTCCTGATACGTCATTGAGAGATTTGTCCAAAAACTCGTCATTTTTTGTGTTTTAGGGCCATTTTCATGAGTTATTGCCCACAGTTTTGGGGTTCCTGGGCAATTTGCATGGCCGGTAAGACCCGATACATGTTTGAGAGTGATGTCCAAAAACTCATGGTTTTCGTATTTTATGGCCATTTTCATGAGCTATTGCCCCCTATTTTGGGGTTCCAGGGCAATTTGCATGGCCCATAAGACCCAATACAAGTTTGAGCGATATGACCAAATACTCGTCATTTTCGTGTTTTGTGGCCATTTTCATGAGCTATTTCCCACTATTTTCGGGTTCCAGGGAAATTTGCATGGCTTGTAAGACCCGATACATGTTGATAGTTATGACCAACAACTCGTCGTTTTTGTTTATTATTGTGGTTTTGGTGAATGTGTTTTATAATTCGGGGTTCCAAGAGGATTTGCATTGACCGTAAGGCTAGACACAAGTTTTTGCAGTTACGACCAAAAACTCGTTGTTTTCCTATTTTATGGTCGTTTTCATGAGCTATTGCCCACAGTTTTGGGGTTCAATGGTGATTTGCATGGCCAATAAGACCTGATACGTCACTGGGAGTTATGTCCAAAAACTCGTCATTTTCGTGTTTATGGCCATTTTCATGAGCTATTGCCCACTATTTTGGGGTTCCAGAGCAATTTGCATGGCCCATAGGTCATAATACGCCTTTGAGAGATTTTACCGAAAACTCGTGGTTTGGGTGTCTTAGGGCCTTTTTCATGAGCTATTTCCCACTTTTGGGGGTTCTATGTCGATTCGCAGGGCCCGTAAGACCCGGTACATGTTTGAGAGATATGACCAAAACTCGTCGTTATTATTTATTATGGCTGTTTTCATGAGATATTGCCCACAATTATCGGGGTTTAGGAGGATTTGCGTCGACCGTAAGGCTAGATACATGTTTGATAGTTATGACCAAAACCTCGTTGTTTTCGTATTTTATGGTCATTTTCATGAGCTATTTCCCACAGTTTTGGGGTTCAAGGTGATTTGCATGGCCCTTAAGTCCTGATACGTCATTGAGAGATTTATCCAAAAACTCGTCATTTTTTGTGTTTTAGGGCCATTTTCATGAGTTATTGCCCACAGTTTTGGGGTTCCAGGGCAATTTGCATGGCCGGTAAGACCAGATACATGTTTGAGAGTGATGTCCAAAAATTCGTGGTTTTCGTATTTTATTGCCATTTTCATGAGCTATTGCCCCCTATTTTGGGGTTCCAGGGCAATTTGCATGGCCCATAAGACCCAATACATGTTTGAGCGATATGACCAAATACTCGTCATTTTCGTGTTTTGTGGCCATTTTCATGAGCTATTTCACACTATTTTGGGGTTCTAGGGCAATTTGCAAGGCTTGTAAGACCCTATACATGTTGATAGTTATGACTAACAACTCGTCGTTTTTGTTCATTATGGCAGTTTTCGTGAGCTGTTGCCCATAATTCTGGGGTTCCAAGAGGATTGACCGTAAGACTAGACACAAGTTTGACAGTTACGACCAAAAACTCGTTGTTTTCCTATTTTATGGTAGTTTTCATGAGCTATTGCCCACAGTTTTGGGGTTCAATGGTGATTTGCATGGCCAATAAGACATGATATGTCACTGGGAGTTATGTCCAAAAACTCGTCATTTTCGTGTTTATGGCCATTTTCATGAGCTATTGCCCACTATTTTGGGGTTCCAGGGCAATTTGCATGGCCCATAGGTCCCAATACGCCTTTGAGAGATTTTACCGAAAACTCGTGGTTTGGGTGTCTTAGGGCCTTTTTCATGAGCTATTTCCCACTTTTGGGGGTTCTATGTCGATTCGCAGGGCCCGTAAGACCCGGTACATGTTTGAGAGATATGACCAAAACTCGTCGTTATTATTTATTATGGCTGTTTTCATGAGATATTGCCCACAATTATCGGGGTTTAGGAGGATTTGCGTCGACCGTAAGGCTAGATACATGTTTGATAGTT
Organism: Avena insularis; assembly: GCA_023614405.1. Classification (NCBI taxonomy): domain Eukaryota; kingdom Viridiplantae; phylum Streptophyta; class Magnoliopsida; order Poales; family Poaceae; genus Avena; species Avena insularis. Next base: position 473,232,774 of record CM042693.1, on the reverse strand, counting down.
ATGACCAAAACCTCGTTGTTTTCGTATTTTATGGTCGCTTTTCATGAGCTATTTCCCACAGCTTTGGGGTTCAAAGAGGATTTGCATGGCCCTTAAGTCCTGTTACGTCATTGAGAGATTTATCCAAAACTCGCTATTTTTTGTGTTTTAGGGCCATTTTCATGAGTTATTGCCCACAGCTTTGGGGTTCTGGCAATTTGCATGGCCGGTAAGACCCGATACATGTTTGAGAGTGATGTCCAAAAACTCATGGTTTTCATGTTTTATGGGCATTTTCATGAGCTATTGCCCCCTATTTTGGGGTTCCAGGGCAATTTGCATGGCCCATAAGACCCAATACATGTTTGAGCGATATGAGCAAATATTCGTTGTTTTCGTGTTTAGTGGCCATTTTCATGAGCTATTTCCCCCTATTTTTGGGTTCCAGGGCAATTTGCATGGCTTGTAAGACCCGATACATGTTGATAGTTATGACTAACAACTCGTCGTTTTTGTTTATTATGGCGCTTTTCGTGTTGCCCATAATTCTGGGCTTCCAAGAGGATTTGCATTGACCGTAAGACTAGACACAAGTTTGACAGTTATGACCAAAAACTCGTTGTTTTCCTATTTTATGGTCGTTTTCATGAGCTATTGCCCATAGTTTTGGGGTTTAGTGGTGATTTGCATGGCCAATAAGACCTGATACGTCACTGGGAGTTAGGTCCAAAAACTCGTCATTTTCGTGTTTATGGCCATTTTCATGAGCTATTGCCCACTATTTTGGGGTTCCAGGGCAATTTGCATGGCCCATAGGTCCCAATACGCCTTTGAGAGATTTTACTGAAAACTCATGGTTTGTGTGTCTTAAGGCCTTTTTCATGAGCTATTTCCCACTTTTTGGGGTTCTATGTCGATTCGCAGGGCCCGTAAGACCCGGTACATGTTCTATGTCGTTATTATTTATTATGGTCGTTTTCATGACATATTGCCCACAATTATGGGGTTCTAGGAGGATTTGCATTGACCGTAAGGCTAAATACATGTTTGATAGTTGTGACCAAAAACTCGTTGTTTTCGTATTTTATGGTTGTTTTCATGAGCTATTTCCCATAGCTTTGGGGTTCAGTGGTGATTTGCATGGCCCTTAAGTCCTGATACGTCATTGAGAGATTTGTCCAAAAACTCATCATTTTTTGTGTTTTAGGGCCATTTCCATGAGTTATTTCCCACAGTTTTGGGGTTCCTGGGCAATTTGCATGGCCGGTAAGACGCGATACATGTTTGAGAGTGATGTCCAAAAACTCGTGGTTTTCGTGTTTTATGGCCATTTTCATGAGCTATCGCCCCCTATTTTGGGGTTCCAGGGCAATTTGCATGGCCCATAAGACCCAATACAAGTTTGAGCGATATGACCAAATACTCGTCATTTTCGTGTTTTGTGGCCATTTTCATGAGCTATTTCCCACTATTTTCGGGTTCCAGGGAAATTTGCATGGCTTGTAAGACCCGATACATGTTGATAGTTATGACCAACAACTCGTCGTTTTTGTTTATTATGGCGGTTTTCGTGAGTCAGCCCATAATTCGGGGTTCCAAGAGGATTTGCATCGACCGTAAGACTAGACACAAGTTTGACAGTTATGACCAAAAACTCGTTGTTTTCCTATTTTATGGTCGTTTTCATGAGCTATTGCCCATAGTTTTGGGGTTCAGTGGTGATTTGCATGGCCAATAAGACCTGATACGTCATTGGGAGTTATGTCCAAAAACTCATCATTTTCGTGTTTATGGCCATTTTCATGAGCTATTGCCCACTATTTTGGGGTTCTGTGGCAATTTGTATGGCCCATAGGTCCCAATACGCCTTTTGAGAGATTTTACCGAAAACTCGTGGTTTGGGTGTCTTAGGCCTTTTTCATGAGCTATTTCCCACTTTTGGGGTTCTATGTCGATTCACAGGCCCGTAAGACCCGGTACATGTTTGAGAGATATGACCAAAACTCGTCGTTATTATTTATTATGGCTGCTTTTCATGAGATATTGCCCACAATTATGGGGGTCTAGGAGGATTTGCATCGACCGTAAGGCTAGATACATGTTTGATAGTTATGACCAAAACCTCGTTGTTTTCAGATTTTATGGTCGCTTTTCATGAGCTATTTCCCACAGTTTTGGGGTTCAAGGTTGATTTGCATGGCCCTTAAGTCCTGATACGTCATTGAGAGATTTATCCAAAACTCGCTATTTTTGTGTTTTAGGGCCATTTTCATGAGTTATTGCCCACGCTTTTGGGGTTCTGGGCAATTTGCATGGCCGGTAAGACCAGATACATGTTTGAGAGTGATGTCCAAAATTCATGGTTTTCGTATTTTATTGCCATTTTCATGAGCTATTGCCCCTATTTTGGGGTTCCAGGCAATTTGCATGGCCCATAAGACCCAATACATGTTTGAGCGATATGACCAAATACTCGCTATTTTCGTGTTTTGTGGCCATTTTCATGAGCTATTTCCCACTATTTTGGGGTTCTAGGGCAATTTGCAAGGCTTGTAAGAGCCGATACATGTTGATAGTTATGACCAACAACTCGCTGCTTTTGTTTATTATTGCGGTTTTCGTGAGTCTGCCCATAATTCTGGGGTTCCAAGAGGATTTGCATCGACCGTAAGACTAGACACAAGTTTGATAGCCACGACCAAAAACTCGTTGTTTTCCTATTTTATGGTCGCTTTTCATGAGCTATTGCCCACATTTTGGGGTTCAATGGTGATTTGCATGGCCAATAAGACATGATATGTCACTCGAGTTATGTCCAAAACTCGCCATTTTCGTGTTTATGGCCATTTTCATGAGCTATTGTCCACTATTTTGGGGTTCCAGGCAATTTGCATGGCCCATAGGTCCCAATACGCTTTGAGAGATTTTACCGAAAACTCGTGGTTTGGGTGTCTTAGGGCCTTTTTCATGAGCTATTTCCCACTTTTGGGGTTCTATGTCGATTCACAGGCCCGTAAGACCCGGTAAACATGTTTGAGAGATATGACCAAAACTCGTCGTTATTATTTATTATGGCTGCTTTCATGAGATATTGCCCACAATTATGGGGGTCTAGGACGATTTGCATTGACCGTAAGTCTAAAAACATGTTTGAGAGTTATGACCAAAACCTCGTTGTTTTCAGATTTTATGGTCGCTTTTCATGAGCTATTTCCCACAGCTTTGGGGTTCAAGGTGATTTGCATGGCCCTTAAGTCCTGATACGCCATTGAGAGATTTATCCAAAACTCGCTATTTTTGTGTTTTAGGGCCATTTTCATGAGTTATTTCCACGCTTTTGGGGTTCTGGGCAATTTGTATGGCCGGTAAGACCCGATACATGTTTGAGAGTGATGTCCAAAATTGTGGTTTTCAGATTTTATGGCCATTTTCATGAGCTATTTCCCACTATTTTGGGGTTCCAGGGCAATTTGCATGGCCCATAAGACCCAATACAAGTTTGAGCGATCTGCCCAAATACTCGTCATTTTCGTGTTTTGTGGCCATTTTCATGAGCTATTTCCCACTATTTTCGGGTTCCAGGGAAATTTGCATGGCTTGTAAGACCCGATACATGTTGATAGTTATGACCAACAACTCGTCGTTTTTGTTTATTATGGCGGTTTTCGTGACCTGTTGCCCATAATTCTGGGCTTCCAAGAGGATTTGCATTGACCGTAAGACTAGACACAAGTTTGACAGTTATGACCAAAAACTCATTGTTTTGCTATTTTATGGTCGTTTTCATGAGCTATTGCCCATAGTTTTGGGGTTCGGTGGTGATTTGCATGGCCAATAAGACCTGATACGTCACTGGGAGTTATGTCCAAAAACTCGTCATTTTCGTGTTTATGGCCATTTTCATGAGCTATTGCCCACTATTTTGGGGTTCCAGGGCAATTTGCATGGCCCATAGGTCCCAATACACCTTTGAGGGATTTTACTGAAAACTCATGGTTTGTGTGTCTTAAGGCATTTTTCATGAGCTATTTCCCACTTTTTGGGGTTCTATGTCGATTCGCAGGGCCCGTAAGACCCGGTACATGTTTGAGAGATATGACCAAAACTCGTCGTTATTATTTATTATGGCCGTTTTCATGAGATATTGCCCACAATTATGGGGTTCTAGGAGGATTTGCATTGACCGTAAGGATAGCTACATGTTTGATAGTTATGAGCAAAACCTCGTTGTTTTCGTATTTTATGGTCGTTTTCATGAGCTATTTCCCACAGTTTTGGGGTTCAAAGGTTGATTTGCATGGCCCTTAAGTCCCGAGCACGTCATTGAGAGATTTATCCAAAACTCGCTATTTTTTGTGTTTTAGGGCCATTTTCATGAGTTATTGCCCACGCTTTTGGGGTTCTGGGCAATTTGCATGGCCGGTAAGACCAGATACATGTTTGAGAGTGATGTCCAAAATTCATGGTTTTCAGATTTTATTGCCATTTTCATGAGCTATTGCCCCTATTTTGGGGTTCTGTGGCAATTTGCATGGCCCATAAGACCCAATACATGTTTGAGCGATATGACAAAATACTCGTCATTTTCGTGTTTTGTGGCCATTTACATGAGCTATTTCCCACTATTTTGGGGTTCCAGGGCAATTTGCAAGGCTTGTAAGGCCCCATACATGTTGATAGTTTTGACCAACAACTAGGTGTTTTTGTTTATTATGGAGGTTTTCGTGAGTCGTTGCCCATAATTCGGGGTTCCAAGAGGATTTGCATCGACCGTAAGACTAGACACAAGTTTGATAGCATTTACCAAAAACTCGTTGTTTTCCTATTTTATGGTCGCTTTTCATGAGCTATTGCCCACAATTTTGGGGTTCAATGGTGATTTGCATGGCCAATAAGACATGATATGTCATCGGGAGTTATGTCCAAAACTCGCCATTTTTTGTGTTTTAGGGCCATTTTCATGAGCTATTGCCACTATTTTGGGGTTCTAGGGCAATTTGCATGGCCCATAGGTCCCAATACGCCTCTGAGAGATTTTACCAAAAACTCGTGGTTTGTGTGTCTTAGGGCCTTTTTCATGAGCTATTTCCCACTTTTTGGGCTTCTATGTCGATTCGCAGGGCCCGTAAGACCCGGTACATGTTTGAGAGATATGACCAAAACTCGTCGTTATTATTTATTATGGCCGTTTTCATGAGATATTGCCCACAATTATGGGGTTCTAGGAGGATTTGCATTGACCGTAAGGCTAGATACATGTTTGATAGTTATGACCAAAACCTCGTTGTTTTCGTATTTTATGGTCGTTTTCATGAGCTATTTCCCACACTTTTGGGGTTCAGTGGTGATTTGCATTGCCCTTAAGTCCCGACACGTCATTGAGAGATTTATCCAAAACTCATTTTTTGTGTTTTAGGGCCATTTTCATGAGTTATTGCCCAGCTTTTGGGGTTCCTGGCAATTTGCATGGCCGGTAAGACCAGATACATGTTTGAGAGTGATGTCCAAAATTCATGGTTTTCAGATTTTATGGCCATTTTCATGAGCTATTGCCCCCTATTTTGGGGTTCCAGGGCAATTTGCATGGCCCATAAGACCCAATACATGTTTGAGCGATATGACCAAATACTCGTCATTTTCGTGTTTTGTGGCCATTTTCATGAGCTATTTCCCACTATTTTGGGGTTCCAGGGCAATTTGCATGGCTTGTAAGACCCGATACATTTTGATAGTTATTACCAACAACTCGTGGTTTTTGTGTATTATGGCCATTTTCGTGAGTCGTTGCCCATAATTCGGGGTTCCAAGAGGATTTCCATTGACCATAAGACTAGACACAAGTTTGATAGTTATGACCAAAAACTCGTTGTTTTCCTATTTTATGGTCGTTTTCATGAGCTATTGCCCACAGTTTTGGGGTTCAATGGTGATTTGCATGGCCAATAAGACATGATACGTCACTGGGAGTTATGTCCAAAAACTCGTAATTTTCGTGTTTATGGCCATTTTCATGAGCTACTTCCCACTATTTTGGGGTTCCAGGGAAATTTGCATGGCCCATAGGTCCCAATACGCCTTTGAGAGATATTACTGAAAACTCATGGTTTGTGTGTCGTAAGGCCTTTTTCATGAGCTATTTCCCACTTTTTGGGGTTCTATGTCGATTCGCAGGGCCCGTAAGACCCGGTACATGTTTGAGAGATATGACCAAAACTCGTCGTTATTATTTATTATGGCCGTTTTCATGAGATATTGCCCACAATTATGGGGTTCTAGGAGGATTTGCATTGACCGTAAGGCTAGATACATGTTTGATAGTTATGACCAAAAACTCGTTGTTTTCGTATTTTATGGTCGTTTTCATGAGCTATTTCCCACAGTTTTGGGGTTCAATGGTGATTTGCATGGCCCTTATGTCCTGATACGTCATTGAGAGATTTGTCCAAAAACTCGTCATTTTTTGTGTTTTATGGCCATTTTCATGAGTTATTGCCCACAGTTTTGGGGTTCCTGGGCAATTTGCATGGCCGGTAAGACCCGGTACATGTTTGAGAGTGATGTCCAAAAATTCGTGGTTTTCGTATTTTATTGCCATTTTCATGAGCTATTGCCCCCTATTTTGGGGTTCCAGGGCAATTTGCATGGCCCATAAGACCCAATACATGTTTGAGCGATATGACCAAATACTCGTCATTTTCGTGTTTTGTGGCCATTTTCATGAGCTATTTCCCACTATTTTCGGGTTCCAGGGCAATTTGCATGGCTTGTAAGACCCGATACATGTTGATAGTTATGACCAACAACTCGTCGTTTTTGTTTATTATGGCGGTTTTCGTGAGCTGTTGCCCATAATTCTAGGGTTCCAAGAGGATTTGCATTGACCGTAAGACTAGACACAAGTTTGATAGTTACGACCAAAAACTCGTTGTTTTCCTATTTGATGGTCACTTTCATGAGTTATTGCCCACAGTTTTGGGGTTCAATGGTGATTTGCATGGCCAATAAGACCTGATATGTCATAGGGAGTGATGTCCAAAAATTCGTGGTTTTCGTATTTTATTGCCATTTTCATGAGCTATTGCCCACTATTTTGGGGTTCCAGGGCAATTTGCATGGCCCATAGGTCCCAATACGCCTTTGAGAGATTTTACCGAAAACTCGTGGTTTGGGTGTCTTAGGGCCTTTTTCATGAGCTATTTCCCACTTTTGGGGGTTCTATGTCGATTCGCAGGGCCCGTAAGACCCGGTACATGTTTGAGAGATATGACCAAAACTCGTCGTTATTATTTATTATGGCTGTTTTCATGAGATATTGCCCACAATTATCGGTGTTTAGGAGAATTTGCGTCGACCGTAAGGCTAGATACATGTTTGATAGTTATGACCAAAACCTCGTTGTTTTCGTATTTTATGGTCATTTTCATTAGCTATTTCCCACAGTTTTGGGGTTGAGTGCTGATTTGCATGGCCCTTAAGTCCTGATACGTCATTGAGAGATTTATCCAAAAACTCGTCATTTTTTGTGTTTTAGGGCCATTTTCATGAGTTATTGCCCACAGTTTTGGGGTTCCTGGGCAATTTGCATGGCCGGTAAGACCAGATACATGTTTGAGAGTGATGTCCAAAAATTCGTGGTTTTCGTATTTTATTGCCATTTTCATGAGCTATTGCCCCCTATTTTGGGGTTCCAGGGAAATTTGCATGGCCCATAAGACCCAATACATGTTTGAGCGATATGACCAAATATTCGTCATTTTCGTGTTTTGTGGCCATTTTCATGAGCTATTTCCCCCTATTTTTGGGTTCCAGGGCAATTTGCATGGCTTGTAAGACCCGATACATGTTGATAGTTATGACTAACAACTCGTCGTTTTTGTTTATTATGGCGGTTTTCGTGAGCTGTTGCCCATAATTCTGGGGTTCCAAGAGGATTTGCATTGACCGTAAGACTAGACACAAGTTTGACAGTTACGACCAAAAACTCGTTGTTTTCCTATTTTATGGTCGTTTTCATGAGCTATTGCCCACAGTTTTGGGGTTCAATGGTGATTTGCATGGCCAATAAGACATGATATGTGGGAGTTATGTCCAAAAACTCGTCATTTTCGTGTTTATGTCCATTTTCATGAGCTATTGCCCACTATTTTGGGGTTCCAGGGCAATTTGCATGGCCCATAGGTCCCAATACGCCTGTGAGAGATTTTACCGAAAACTCGTGGTTTGTGTGTCTTACGGCATTTTTCATGAGCTATTTCCCACTTTTTGGGCTTCTATGTCGATTCGCAGGTCCCGTAAGACCCGGTACATGTTTGAGAGATATGACCAAAACTCGTCGTTATTATTTATTATGGCCGTTTTCATGAGATATTGCACACAATTATCGGGTTCTAGGAGGATTTGCATTGACCGTAAGGCTAGATACATGTTTGATAGTTATGACCAAAACCTCATTGTTTTCGTATTTTATGGTCGTTTTCATGAGCTATTTCCCACAGTTTACGGGTTCAGTGCTGATTTGCATGGGCCTTAAGTCCTGATACCTCATTGAGAGTTTTTTCAAAAACTCGTCATTTTTTGTGTTTTAGGGCCATTTTCATGAGTTATTTCTCACAGTTTTGGGGTTCTTGGGCAATTTGCATGGCCGGTAAGACCCGATACATGTTTGAGAGTGATGTCCAAAAACTCATGGTTTTCATGTTTTATGGGCATTTTCATGAGCTATTGCCCCCTATTTTGGGGTTCCAGGGAAATTTGCATGGCCCATAAGACCCAATACATGTTTGAGCGATATGACCAAATATTCGTCATTTTCGTGTTTTGTGGCCATTTTCATGAGCTATTTCCCCCTATTTTTGGGTTCCAGGGCAATTTGCATGGCTTGTAAGACCCGATACATGTTGATAGTTATGACTAACAACTCGTCGTTTTTGTTTATTATGGCGGTTTTCGTGAGCTGTTGCCCATAATTCTGGGGTTCCAAGAGGATTTGCATTGACCGTAAGACTAGACACAAGTTTGATAGTTACGACCAAAAACTCGTTGTTTTCCTATTTTACGGTCGTTTTCATGAGCTATTGCCCACAGTTTTGGGGTTCAATGGTGATTTGCATGGCCAATAAGACCTGATACGTCACTGGGAGTTATGTCCACAAACTCGCCATTGTCGTGTTTATGGCCATTTTCATGAGCTATTGCCCACTATTTTGGGGTTCCAGGGCAATTTGCATGGCCCATAGGTCCCAATACGCCTTTGAGATATTTTAACGAAATCTCGTGGTAAGGGTGTCTTAGTGCCTTTTTCATTAGCTAGTTCCCACTTTTGGCGGTTCTATGTCGATTCGCAGGGCCCGTAAGACCCGGTACATGTTTGAGAGATATGACCAAAACTCGTCGTTATTATTTATTATGGCTGTTTTCATGAGATATTGCCCACAATTATCGGGGTCTAGGAGGATTTGCATTGACCATAAGGCTAGATACATGTTTGATAGTTATGACCAAAACCTCGTTGTTTTCGTATTTTATGGTCGTTTTCATGAGCTATTTCCCACAGTTTTGGGGTTCATTGCTGATTTGCATGGCCCTTAAGTCCTGATACGTCATTGAGAGATTTATCCAAAAACTCGTCATTTTTTTGTGTGTTAGGGCCATTTTCATGAGTTATTGCCCACAGTTTTGGGGTTCCTGGGCAATTTGCATGGCCGGTAAGACCCGATACATGTTTGAGAGTGATGTCCAAAAATTCGTGGTTTTCGTATTTTATTGCCATTTTCATGAGCTATTGCCCCCTATTTTGGGGTTCCAGGGCAATTTGCATGGCCCATAAGACCCAATACATGTTTGAGCGATATCACCAAATCCTCGTTATTTTCGTGTTTTGTGGCCATTTTCATGACCTATTTCCACTATTTTGGGGTTCCAGGGCAATTTGCAAGGCTTGTAAGACCTGATACATGTTGATAGTTATGACCAACAACGCGTCGTTTTTGTTTATTATTGCGGTTTTTGTGAGGTGTTGCCCATAATTCTGGGGTTCCAAGAGGATTTGCATTGACCGTAAGACTAGACACAAGTTTGACAGTTACGACCAAAAACTCGTTGTTTTCCTATTTTATGGTCGTTTTCATGAGCTATTGCCCACAATTTTGGGGTTCAATGGTGATTTGCATGGCCAATAAGACCTGATACGTCACTGGGAGTTATGTCCAAAAACTCGTCATTTTCGTGTTTATGGCCATTTTCATGAGCTATTGCCCACTATTTTGGGGTTCCAGGGCAATTTGCATGGCCCATAGGTCCCAATACGCCTTTGAGAGATTTTACCGAAAACTCGTGGTTTGGGTGTCTTAGGGCCTTTTTCATGAGCTATTTCCCACTTTTTGGGGTTCTATGTCGATTCGCAGGGCCCGTAAGACCCGGTACATGTTTGAGAGATATGACCAAAACTCGTCGTTATTATTTATTATGGCCATTTTCATGAGATATTGCCCATAATTATGGGGTTCTAGGAGGATTTGCATTGACCGTAAGGCTAGATACATGTTTGATAGTTATGACCAAAACCTCGTTGTTTTCGTATTTTATGGTCGTTTTCATGAGCTATTTCCCACAGTTTTGGGGTTAAAGGGTGATTTGCATGGCCCTTAAGTCCTGATACGTCATTGAGAGATTTATCCAAAAACTCGTCATTTTTTGTGTTTTAGGGCCATTTTCATGAGTTATTGCCCACAGTTTTGGGGTTCCTGGGCAATTTGCATGGCCGGTAAGACCAGATACATGTTTGAGAGTGATGTCCAAAAATTCGTGGTTTTCGTATTTTATTGCCATTTTCATGAGCTATTGCCCCCTATTTTGGGGTTCCAGGGCAATTTGCATGGCCCATAAGACCCAATACATGTTTGAGCGATATGACCAAATACTCGTCATTTTCGTGTTTTGTGGCCATTTTCATGAGCTATTTCGCACTATTTTGGGGTTCTAGGGCAATTTGCAAGGCTTGTAAGAGCCGATACATGTTGATAGTTATGACCAACAACTCGTCGTTTTTGTTTATTATTGCGGTTTTCGTGAGCTGTTGCCCATAATTCTGGGGTTCCAAGAGGATTTGCATTGACCGTAAGGCAAGATACATGTTTGATAGTTATGACCAAAACCTCGTTGTTTTCGTATTTTATGGTCGTTTCCATGAGCTATTTCCCACAGTTTTGGTGTTCAGTGCTGATTTGCATGGCCCTTAAGTCCTGATACGTCACTAGGAGTTATGTCCAAAAACTCGTCATTTTCGTGTTTATGGCCATTTTCATGAGCTATTGCCCACTATTTTGGGGTTCCAGGGCAATTTGCATGGCCCATAGGTCATAATACGCCTTTGAGAGATTTTACCGAAAACTCGTGGTTTGGGTGTCTTAGGGCCTTTTTCATGAGCTATTTCCCACTTTTGGGGGTTCTATGTCGATTCGCAGGGCCCGTAAGACCCGGAACATGTTTGAGAGATATGACCAAAACTCGTCGTTATTATTTATTATGGCCGTTTTCATGAGATATTGCCCACAATTATCGGGGTCTAGGAGGATTTGCATTGACCGTAAGGCTAGATACATGTTTGATAGTTATGACCAAAACCTCGTTGTTTTCGTATTTTATGGTCGTTTTCATGAGCTATTTCCCACAGTTTTGGGGTTCAGTGCTGATTTGCATGGCCCTTAAGTCCTGATACGTCATTGAGAGATTTATCCAAAAACTCGTCATTTTTTGTGTTTTAGGGCCATTTTCATGAGTTATTGCCCACAGTTTTGGGGTTCCTGGGCAATTTGCATGGCCGGTAAGACCAGATACATGTTTGAGAGTGATGTCCAAAAATTCGTGGTTTTCGTATTTTATTGCCATTTTCATGAGCTATTGCCCCCTATTTTGGGGTTCCAGGGCAATTTGCATGGCCCATAAGACCCAATACATGTTTGAGCGATATGACCAAATACTCGTCATTTTCGTGTTTTGTGGCCATTTTCATGAGCTATTTCCCACTATTTTCGGGTTCCAGGGCAATTTGCATGGCTTGTAAGACCCGATACATGTTGATAGTTATGACCAACAACTCGTCGTGTTTGTTTATTATTGCGGTTTTCGTGAGCTGTTGCCCATAATTCTGGGGTTCCAAGAGGATTTGCATTGACCGTAAGACTAGACACAAGTTTGACAGTTACGACCAAAAACTCGTTGTTTTCCTATTTTATGGTCGTTTTCATGAGCTATTGCCCACATTTTCGGGGTTCAATGCTGATTTGCATGGCCAATAAGACATGATATGTCACTGGGAGTTATGTCCAAAAACTCGTCATTTTCGTGTTTATGGCCATTTTCATGAGCTATTGCCCACTATTTTGGGGTTCCAGGGCAATTTGCATGGCCCATAGGTCCCAATACGCCTTTGAGAGATTTTACCGAAAACTCGTGGTTTGGGTGTCTTAGGGCCTTTTTCATGAGCTATTTCCCACTTTTGGGGGTTCTATGTCGATTCGCAGGGCCCGTAAGACCCGGTACATGTTTGAGAGATATGACCAAAACTCGTCGTTATTATTTATTATGGCCGTTTTCATGAGATATTGCCCACAATTATCGGGGTCTAGGAGGATTTGCATTGACCGTAAGGCTAGATACATGTTTGATAGTTATGACCAAAACCTCGTTGTTTTCGTATTTTATGGTCGTTTTCATGAGCTATTTCCCACAGCTTTGGGGTTCAGTGGTGATTTGCATGGCCCTTAAGTCCTGATACGTCATTGAGAGATTTGTCCAAAAACTCATCATTTTTTGTGTTTTAGGGCCATTTCCATGAGTTATTTCCCACAGTTTTGGGGTTCCTGGGCAATTTGCATGGCCGGTAAGACCAGATACATGTTTGAGAGTAATGTCCAAAAATTCATGGTTTTCGTATTTTATTGCCATTTTCATGAGCTATTGCCCCCTATTTTGGGGTTCCAGGGCAATTTGCATGGCCCATAAGACCCAATACATGTTTGAGCGATATGACCAAATACTCGTCATTTTCGTGTTTTGTGGCCATTTTCATGAGCTATTTCCCACTATTTTGGGGTTCCAGGGCAATTTGCAAGGCTTGTAAGGCCCCATACATGTTGATAGTTTTGACCAACAACTCGTCGTTTTTGTTTATTATGGCCATTTTCGTGAGCTGTTGCCCATAATTCTGGGGTTCCAAGAGGATTTGCATTGACCGTAAGACTAGACACAAGTTTGACAGTTACGACCAAAAACTCGTTGTTTTCCTATTTTATGGTCGTTTTCATGAGCTATTGCCCACAATTTTGGGGTTCAATGGTGATTTGCATGGCCAATAAGACATGATACGTCACTGGGAGTTATGTCCAAAAACTCGTCATTTTCGTGTTTATGGCCATTTTCATGAGCTATTGCCCACTATTTTGGGGTTCCAGGGCAATTTGCATGGCCCATAGGTCATAATACGCCTTTGAGAGATTTTACCGAAAACTCGTGGTTTGGGTGTCTTAGGGCCTTTTTCATGAGCTATTTCCCACTTTTGGGGGTTCTATGTCGATTCGCAGGGCCCGTAAGACCCGGTACATGTTTGAGAGATATGACCAAAACTCGTCGTTATTATTTATTATGGCTGTTTTCATGAGATATTGCCCACAATTATCGGGGTCTAGGAGGATTTGCATTGACCGTAAGGCTAGATACATGTTTGATAGTTATGACCAAAACCTCGTTGTTTTCGTATTTTATGGTCGTTTTCATGAGCTATTTCCCACAGTTTTGGGGTTCAGTGCTGATTTGCATGGCCCTTAAGTCCTGATACGTCATTGAGAGATTTATCCAAAAACTCGTCATTTTTTGTGTTTTAGGGCCATTTTCATGAGTTATTTCCCACAGTTTTGTGGTTCCTGGGCAATTTGCATGGCTGGTAAGACCTGAAACATGTTTGAGAGTGATGTCCAAAAATTCGTGGTTTTTTGTGTTTTATGGCCATTTTCATGAGCTATCGCCCCCTATTTTGGGGTTCCAGGGCAATTTGCATGGCCCATAAGACCCAATACAAGTTTGAGCGATATGACCAAATACTCGTCATTTTCGTGTTTTGTGGCCATTTTCATGAGCTATTTCCCACTATTTTCGGGTTCCAGGGAAATTTGCATGGCTTGTAAGACCCGATACATGTTGATAGTTATGACCAACAACTCGTCGTTTTTGTTTATTATGGCCATTTTCGTGACCTGTTGCCCATAATTCTGGGCTTCCAAGAGGATTTGCATTGACCGTAAGACTAGACACAAGTTTGACAGTTATGACCAAAAACTCGTTGTTTTCCTATTTTATGGTCGTTTTCATGAGCTATTGCCCATAGTTTTGGGGTTCAGTGGTGATTTGCATGGCCAATAAGACCTGATACGTCACTGGGAGTTATGTCCAAAAACTCGTCATTTTCGTGTTTATGGCCATTTTCATGAGCTATTGCCCACTATTCTAGGGTTCCACGGCAATTTGCATGGCCCATAGGTCCCAATACGGCTTTGAGAGATTTTACGAAAAACTCGTGGTTTGTGTGTCTTAGGGCCTTTTTCATGAGCTATTTCCCAGCATTCTCATGTCATCATGCCACCTTGCATTTGAGCATCGTCATGTCATCATGCATATGTTTGTCTAAAACTATTTTTGTAAAGTCTAGTTTTGTTTTCTAAAATATTCTCTGTCTTTATTCAAATCAAAACTCCGGTCTTTTCCGGGTCTTTTATTTGTCTAAAAAGTATTTAAAAAAATCTATTTTAAATTAAAAATAAAAGTTTACATTATTTTAGGAGGCAGCCCGCCAGGCCCGGCCGGCCACCTCCAAGCCCTAAACTAAAACCTAGTCTAATCCCTAACCTACCCCACCCTATCCTACCCAGCCCCCCTCCACATCACCCCGGCCAACCACAGCCTGCCACCTCCCCTCACAACCGCCACCTCACCGGTGGACACACGCTACACGTACACAAACAGACGCACGCACTCCCACGCGCGGACACGCCCCCCACAGGCGCGAACCACCCCGCCGTTTCCGCTTCGCCTGGCCTCCACCCCACGTGCCCATCTCCCGCTCGCCCTGCCCAAATCCCGGCCATGTCACCCGCTCCTCCTCCCACCACCCCAGCGAACCAACCACCTGGGCCCAATCCCCCACCACCTACCCCCGCATCGATCCCCAGGCGCGCGGACACGCACGCCACCACTCCCCACCGACAGCCCCGCACGCGTCTACCTCTCCCTCTCTCTCTCTCTCTTTCCCGCACGCGCCCGCATCGCCCTCGTGGCCTCGTCTCCATCCCTTTTCCCCAAACTCGACGGCCGCCGCCCTGATTCCTACAAGCTCAGCCCTGACCGTGACCCCGCCGCTGCTCGGCTCCCCTCTAAGTCCGGCCGCCTCCTCTTCGCCGTCCCCCTCACCGGCTCTCCCCGCATCTCTCTGCTCCCCGTCGACCTGCCACCGCCCTCTCCGGTCGCCTTCCTCCAGGACCGCCGCCGTCCTCGACGCCCCTCTCCTTGGCCCCTGCCTGTGCCGCGCCACCGTGGCGCTCCATCTCCGGCCGCCCGGTAGCGCCGCCCAGCTAGACTTCGCCCGGCCTTCCTCTGCCCGGCTCGTCCCCGCGTCACCTCGGGCCGCAGCACCTTGAGCTTGCCCACGCCGCCCGATAGCTCCTTCCTCTGCGCCTTATTGGCGACTCGTCCCATCCCCGATGCCCAAGCACATCGCCTGCACGCCCCCAAGGCCAAGCCCCAAACATCGACATCGGCCTCCATCCTCGCCTCAAGGAACCACCTTTGCTCGACGCGATTTGGTAAATCAACACCGCTGCTCTAGGACTCTGTCTCCTGTATGTTTTGTGTTGCTAGTGTGGGAGTTGTGCTAGATATCCAGGGGTGAGGTACAGATGTTGTGCATGATGGTACGTGATGGAGTGGTGTCACTCGAACAACCACCGACAAGAATACCATGACAAGATCTTCTGAGTCACCCTAAAGAACAAGACGAACACCCGAAGACCGATCCTGGAGTTCTAGGCCCGAACCCGATGAACCCTCAATGCTGAACCCTCGAAACAACAAGTTCTCCATCCCGGATCCGATGCCCGGACCTGAAGACCGATCCTACCGACACCAAGAGCTGCCACGACCCCCACCGGCAAGTCAAGATCGACCGCCGACAAGACCGTCGACATGACCCGAAGACCACGGACCCGGAGGCTCCCCGGACGACGAGCTCTTCTACCTGAACCCGAAGACCGTAGATGCGACAAGTACTTCTTCCCGGATCCGATGCCTGAGAACCCGGACACCATGGTCGTCAACACAGATACGACAAGTACTCCTCGAGGACGCCAAGTTCTTCAACCCAGAGGACCGATCCATCAGAACGCCCAGACCTCCTTCTGAATCCGAGTTCTTCGTAACACGCGACAATATCTACTCCTTTGTCTGAGAACGTTCCCGCTGAGACCGTTCCCTGTCGAACCCTGCCGAACCCCGAAACCCCGGAACCCAAGATCTGTCGAACCCAGATGTGTGACCCTAAGCCTCTATTTTTATAATATGACATATACCTGTCGCATCTTTAAATCATCATGCTTGCATACATGTCATCTGGTGGGTTGGGATAAATAGTCAATTCACCTAAATTAAATATGGAGTCTATATGACGGCTATTCTAGTCTTATATTGGCTCCTTTTAATTTTGTGTAGCAAACCGATGCCATGATTTGCCTTGCTGATCCAACATTTAATTGCGGGGTTTCTAAATAACTTGAACCATTTAATTAATTGTCGGAACCCCGGTTCCGCTTAATATTGCCTAATTGCACCGCATCCTTGCTTTGTCATACATCATGCATGCATCATGCCTGATCTTCTGCCATAGTATTAAATATTGCATCCGGTGTTTCTTCTAGTGTTTGCTTCTTCGCGGATTAGGCCGATGAGTTGATGCGAGTATCGACAAGTTCTCCGGATATGATCCTTGGCGTTGTTTCCTGTGCAGCATCTCTCCCCCTTCTACCTATTTTGCATTTATAGTCTTTATTTCCTCCTGTTGATCTATTGCTATCCGTGTCGCGATGCTTTAGTTTCCGTGCACCAGTTATATCCCGTGCATCCTCTATATTGCCTTGCACACCTTCTATTACCTGTGCTTGGTAGATAGCTGGCCTTGTGAGTCGTAGTTGCTTGCTCAGGTGCGATCCCGTGTTGTCAAGTACCACAGTTGTTGGAAGGTTGGCAGATGCTTAATGGTGGAGATGCTTAATGGTGGAGATGATCATGTCTTTAAATACAACTATTAAAATGCTAGACATAACTAATGCAGAGGCATCGGTGGACAATAGATGCTATTTGGTTCTTCCACGCTCACTTGTGTCCCGTAGGACCCCGAGTACTTGGTACCTGTTCCTTGATTTTTCGCACTATCCACATCCGGGAGGCCTTATGGACCCCCCTGAGCCAGATCTTGATTCATTTCTATTTCTTGGGGCCACAAAGTAGTTTGGGGCTTTATTACTATCCTTACTTATGCCATGCTTTACTGTTTTATTTAAGATTGTGCGTGGAGCACCTGTACTGTTTAGGATTGCGGAGTGTTTTCGCGGTATCGACAAGCCCAGTCACACTTTCGGGTTCCCAGTCGTTTACAACCATTGGTGCAAACCATGGGTCCGTCTCGGAGCCGGCCAACTTCGTTGCGGGTAGCTTAATGGGGTGGCCCCCTGAAATATTTATGAATCCTGTGATTGCTTTGTCGTGAATGCCTCGTTGGGTTTTGAGTTAGTTTTTCCGAGGTTGATCGAGTGTGTGTTGCTATTTGTGCACCCCTGCAGGGTAAAACTTTCTGAAAGCCGTGTCCACGGTTATGGACGGCTTGGAGCAGAGTATCTCGATCATAGACAAGCATAACTAAAGTAGTGCTATAAATTTGACTTAATATATCTGACTAGTAATCAGCTTCACTATAACGGAATGGATATTAAAATGCCAACAACTGGTGGAACTGTGGTTATCTATGTCATACTATACCTGCCTAGTAAGTATTGCAACTCCAATGGAATGTGATAAAAGTGCCAACAACTGCTGGGTTTTGGGTTTCCTCAGGACAATTATATTTGACTAGTAAATGTTCCAACTACAACGGAATGTTAACTAAAACTACCCACTACTTATGCTATCAGGAGGACTCATGCTATCTATATCTGATTAGTAATTGCTGCAACTATAACGGAATGAGTAAAATTGCCAACTGTGTGAGTTCCTTGGTCCGACTTCCTCGTTTGGCCTCGAGGGGGAAGTACCAGGATGGGTTTGATTGGTGTTAGTATTAGGTTGGATCCAATTAGGTCTTTCTTATCCCTCTCTAATAGCCGCTAGTTTTAATGAGTCTCTATAGGTTGTTTAGTGCCGCTGCGCTGCCGCTTCAACCCACCATACCTATGTAGGCGAGAGCCTCCGAATTCTAGCCTCGCCATGTACTGGCCTCAGTTCTGACGCTCCTCTTTTTCCTTTGCCCTTTGTCGGCATCCCTTTTGTTTTAGAAGGTTTGAGACCGACATCGTTAGCAGGGTTACCCTTCCGGCTTGGCCCGGGCAGGGTTATGGACGCCATTGGTTATTCTTCAGGGCTCTTAGCCTAATTTGCATCTTGTCCGTACTCGGACGCTGTATCGTTTTCAAGGTGTTTTGGATCTTTGTATTGTATATTTGTATTCTTGACTCTGGAGTCGTGTTGTATATATATATCTGTTCTGTGGGTCCCATCGAGGACTGTTGTGTAATTGTATTACTTCATTTCCCCCGCACGAAAGTGCCTGTTGGGCGTCCTTGAATCGTTTCTATGCGGGTTTGGCGGAAAGGGCTAAAACTTGCATAGGACCGATTTGAGGGTGTTACAGAGTGGTATCAGAGCTCAGCAGTTACGATACCGCAGAAGTCTAGCTTGTAGGATAACCTAGCTAACGGTCGAAGTAGAGTGTCAAAACTATTTTCGAAAAATCGATTGGATAGATCTGATTAGGTCTGCTTTTACTCCTTACCCCCTGCTGTTCTCCTCTTACCTCTGCGTGTTTTGGATATGTTCTGTTATCTTTTCTTCTAGTCCAGGAATTCCCGTGGTTGGGTTTCCGTCATACCTTGAGGGTTTCGCTTCCTCCTTTGGCAACGGCGCTTCTACCTCCGGACTTCATGCTATCTGAGAGATCCTTTATATGTGGTACCATTCTTTGTTTTCTGACGCAACGACATCATCTACGCCAGATCCGATGCAGAGTCTGCATCACTCCTTTGTTTCCGAACCTCGCTTGTCGAGATCTTCAGTCTGATTCCGAGAGTTGGTTGCATAATTCTCCTATTCATGTGCAAAGTAATGCTCTGGGTGCGTGATGGACTGATCACCATCCGACTACTCTTATCATTCGCTCTTGTACATCGACTCGGTGAATCAAGAAATTTTACTCCATCTACGGAAGCTAGAGGTGGCTTTATTTGTTGATACCTCTGCCTTCGCCTTTGTTCCTGGAGTGTTCTCTCGACGATCACGGACAACGACACCTTGTTGGTGGTGTCGCCGATTTCAAGATGGATCAAGAACCTTTGTTAGTGGTGTCGCGAGGATCTACACGAAGCGAGAAGATTGAGATTGCTGACTTTCTTCCCGGTACCAAGAGGCGGATCTCGAGGGCGAGATCCCTTGTTAGTGGTGTCGAATTGTGGTATCCCGCAAAAACCACTACTAGAAAATCGCGTTGTTTTTGTGCATTGCATCATCATGACCTCATGCTCATGTCATCATGCCACCTTGCATTTGAGCATCGTCATGTCATCATGCATATGTTTGTCTAAAACTATTTTCGTAAAGCCTAGTTTTGTTTTCTAAAATATTCTCCGTCTTTATTCAAATCAAAACTCCGGTCTTTTCCAGGTCTTTTATTTGTCTAAAAACTATTTACAAAAATCTATTTTAAATTAAAAATAAAAGTTTACATTATTTTAGGAGGCAGCCCGCCAGGACCGAAAGCCCGGCCGGCCACCTCCAAGCCCTAAACTAAAACCTAGTCTAATCCCTAACCTACCCCACCCTATCCTAACCAGCCCCCCTCCACATCACCCCGGCTAACCACAACCTGCCACCTCCCCTCACAACCGCCACCTCACCGGTGGACACACGCCACACGCACACAAACACACGCACTCACTCCCACGCGCGGACACGCTCCGCCTGGGCGCGAAAAACCACCCCGCCGCCTGCCGTTTCCCGCCCGGGCCGCCTCCACCCCACGCGCCCATCTCCCGCTCGCCCTGCCCAAATCCCGGCCACGTCACCCGCTAAACCGTCCCACCACCCCAGCGAACCAACCACCTGGGCCCAATCCCCCACCACCTACCCCCGCATCGATCCACAGGCGCGCGGACACACACGCCACCACTCCCCACCGACAGCCCCGCACGCGTCTACCTCTCCCTCTCTTTCCAAGACGCCCGCCTGTGGCCTCTTTCGCCCTCCAAGTCCGACCGCCTCCTCTTTGCCATCCCTCTCACCGGCTCTCCCCGCGCCTCTCTTCTCCCCATCGACCGGCCGCCGCCCTCTCCGGTCGCCTTCCTCCAGGACCGCCGCCGTCCTCGACGCCCCTCTCCTTGGCCCCTGCAGCGCCGCCGCCGTCGCGTTTTCCCTCGGCCGCCGACCCTGCCTCCACCCGTGAGCCGCCGCCAGGGCCATGGCGCTCCATCTCCGGCCGCCCGGTAGCGCCGCCCAGCTAGACTTCGCCCGGCCTTCCTCTGCCCGGCTCGTCCCCGCGTCACCTCGGGCCGCAGCACCTCGAGCTCACCATGGCGCCGCCGTCCAGCGCCTCCTTCCTCTCTGGCCTTGCTGGCGACGACTCGTCCTTCCTGGCGCTGTCATGTCCCTGCCGTCCTGAGCACCACCATGCGCTTGCCAGGGCCTCGCCGCCGCCGTGCCAAGCCCCAGCAGCGACCTGTCGGCCTCCATCCCTCGTCGCAATGAACCACCCTTTGCTCTGACGCGATTTGCAACAGTCGTCAACACCGCTGCTCTAGGACTCTGTCTCCTGTATGTTTTGTGTTGCTAGTGTGGGAGTTGTGCTAGATGTCCAGGGGTGAGGTACAGATGTTGTGCATGATGGTACGTGATGGAGTGGTGCCACTCGAACAACCACCGACAAGAATACCATGACAAGATCTTCTGAGTCACCCGAAAGACCAAGACGAACACCCGAAGACCGATCCTGGAGTTTGAGGCCCAAACCCGATGAACCCTCGGAACAACAAGTTCTCCATCCCGGATCCGATGGCCGGACCCGAAGACAGATCTTGCCGACACCAAGAGCTGCCACGACCCCCACCGGCAAGTCAAGATCGACCGTCGATAAGACCGTCGACATGACCCGAAGACCACGGACCCGGAGGCTCCCCGGACGACGAGCTCTTCTACCTGCACCCAAAGACCGCAGATGCAACAAGTACTTCTTCCCGGATCCGATGCCTGAGAACCCGAATGCCAAGGTCGTCGACACGGATACGCCAAGTACTGCTCGAGGACGCCAAGTTCTTTAACCCCGAGGACCGATCCATCGGAACGCCCAGACCTCCTTCTGAATCCGAGTTCTTCGTAACACGCGACAAGATCTACTCCTTTGTCTGAGAACGTTCCCGCCGAGACCGTTCCCTGTCGAACCCTGCCGAACCCCGAAACCTCAGAACCCAAGATCTGCCGAACCCAGATGTGCGACCCTAAGCCTCTATTTTTATAATATGACATATACTTGTCTCATCTTTAAATCATCATGCTTGCATACATGTCATCTGGTGGGTTGGGATAAATAGTCGATTCACCTAAATTAAATATGGAGTCTATATGACGACTATTCTAGTCTTATATTGGCTCCATTTAATTTTGTGTAGCAAACCGATGCCATGATTTTCCTTGCTAATCAAACATTTAATTGCGGGGTTTATAAATAACTTGAACCGTTTAAATTAATTGTCGGAACCCTGGTTCCGCTTAATATTGCCTAATTGCACCGCATCCTTGCCTTGTCATACATCATACATGCATCATGCCTGATCTTCTACCGTAGTATTAAATATTGCATCCGATGTTTCTTCTAGTGTTTGCTTCTTCTCGGATTAGGCCGATGAGTTGATGCGAGTATCGACAAGTTCTCCGGATATGATCCTTCGACAGTGTTTCCCAGGCGAGCATCTCTCCCCCTTCTACCTATTTTGCATGTATAGTCTTTATTTCCTCCTGTTGATCTAGTGCTATCCGTGTCGTGATGCTTTAGTTTCCGTGCACCAGTTATATCCCGTGCAGCCTCTATATTGCCTTGGACACCTTCTATTACTTGTGCTTGGTAGATAGCTGGCCTTGCGAGTCGTAGTTGCTTGCTCAGGTGCGATCCCGTGTTGTCAAGTACCACAGTTGTTGGAAGGTTGGCAGATGCTTAATGGTGGAGATGCTTAATGGTGGAGATGATCATGTCTTTAAATACAACTATTAAAATGCTAGACATAACTAATGCAGAGGCATCGGTGGGCAATAGATGATATTTGGTTCTTCCACGCTCACTTGTGTCCCATAGGACCCCGAGTACTTGATACCTGTTCCTTGATTTTTCGCACTATCCACATCCGGGAGGCCTTATGGACCCCCCTGAGCCAGAGCTTGATTCATTTCTATTTCTTGGGGCCACAAAGTAGTTTGGGGCTTTATTACTATCCTGTACTTGTGCCATGCTTTACTGTTTTATTTAAGATTGTGCGTGGAGCACCTGTACTGTTTAGGATTGCGGAGTGTTTTCGCGGTATCGACAAGCCCAGTCAAACTTTCGGGTTCCCAGTCATTTACAGCCATTGGCGCAAACCTTGGGTCCGTCTCGGAGCCGGCCAACTTCGTTGCGGGTAGCTTAATGGGGTGGCCCCCTGAAATATTTATGAATCCTGTGATTGCTTTGTCGTGAATGCCTCGTTGGGTTTTGAGTTGGTTTTTCCGAGGTTGATCGAGTGTGTGTTGCTATTTGTGCACCCCTGCAGGGTAAAACTTTCTGAAAGCCGTGTCCGCGGTTATGGACGACTTGGAGCATAGTATCTCGATCATAGAGAAGCATAACTAAAGTAGTGATATAAATTTGACTTAATATATCTGACTAGTAATCAGCTTCACTATAACGGAATGGATATTAAAATGCCAATAACTGGTGGAACTGTGGTGATCTGTGTCATACTATACATGCCTAGTAAGTATTGCAACTCCAATGGAATGTGATAAAAGTGCCAACAACTGCTGGGTTTTGGGTTTCCTCAGGACAATTTTATCTGACTAGTACATGTTCCAACTACAACGGAATGTTAACTAAAACTGCCCACTACTTATGCTATCAGGAGGACTCATGCTATCTATATCTGATTAGTAATTGCTGCAACTATAATGGAATGAGTAAAACTGCCAACTGTGTGAGTTCCTTGGTCCGACTTCCTCGTTTGGCCTCGAGGGGGAAGTTCTAGGATGGGTTTGAGTGCTGTTAGTATCAGGTTGGATCCGATTAGGTCTTTCTTATCCCTCTCTAATAGCTGCTAGTTTTACTGAGTCTCTATAGGTTGTTTAGTGCCGCTGCGCTGCCGCTTCAGTCCACCATACCTATGTAGGCGAGAGCCGCCGAATTCTAGCCTCGCCATGTACTGGCCTCAGTACTGACGCTCCTCTTTTTCCTTTGCCCTTTGTCGTGACCCCTTTTGTTTTAGCAGGTTTGAGACCAACGTCGTTAGCAGGGTTACCCTTCCGGCTTGGCCTGGGTAGGGTTATGGACGCCATTGGTTATTCTTCAGGGCTCTTAGCCCAATTTGCATCTTATTCGTACTCGGACGCTATATCGTTTTCAAGGTGTTTTGGATCTTTGTATTGTATATCTGTATTCTTGACTCTTGGAGTCGTGTTGTATATATATCTGTTCTGTGGGTCCCATCGAGGACTGTTGTGTAATGGTATTACTTCATTTTCCACCCGCACGAAAGTGCCTGGTGGGCGTTTTCATGAGCTATTGCCCCCTGTTTTGGGGTTCCAGGGCAATTTGCATGGCCCATAAGACCCATTACATGTTTGAGCGATATGACCAAGTACTCGTCATTTTCGTGTTTTGTGGCCATTTTCATGAGCTATTTCCCACTATTTTGGGGTTCCAGGGCAATTTGCATGGCTTGTAAGACCCGATACATGTTGACAGTTATGACAAACAACTCATCGTTTTTGTTTATTATGGCGGTTTTCGTGAGCTGTTGCCCATAATTCTGGGGTTCCAAGAAGATTTGCATTGACCGTAAGACTAGACACAAGTTTGACAGTTACGACCAAAAACTCGTTGTTTTCCTATTTTATGGTCGTTTTCATGAGCTATTGCCCACAGTTTTGGGGTTCAATGGTGATTTGCATGGCCAATAAGACCTGATACGTCACTTGGAGTTATGTCCAAACACTCGTCATTCTCGTGTTTATGGTCGTTTTCATGAGCTATTTCCCACAATTTGGGGGTTCCGTGCTGATTTCCATGACCCTTAAGTCCTGATACGTCATTGAGAGATTTGTCCAAAAACTCGTCATTTTTTGTGTTTTAGGGCCATTTTCATGAGGTATTGCCCACAATTTTGGGGTTCCTAGGCAATTTGCATGGCCGGTAAGACCCGATACATGTTCGAGAGTGATGTCCAAAAATTCATGGTTTTCATATTTTATTGCCATTTTCATGAGCTATTGCCCCCTATTTTGGTGTTCCACGGCAATTTGCATGGCCCAAAAGACCCAATACATGGTTGAACGATATGACCAAATACTCGTCATTTTCGTGTTTTGTGGCTATTTTCATGAGCTATTTCCCACTATTTTGTGGTTCTAGGGAAATTTGCAAGGCTTGTAAGACCCGATACATGTTACAGTTATGACAAACAACTCGTCGGTTTTGTTTATTATGGCGGTTTTCGTGAGCTGTTGCCCATAATTCCGGGGTTCCAAGATGATTTGCATTGACCGTAAGACTAGACACAAGTTTGACAGTTACGACCAAAAACTCGTTGTTTTCCTATTTTATGGTCGTTTTCATGAGCCATTGCCCATAGATTTGGGGTTCAATGGTGATTTGCATGGCCAATAAGACCTGATATGTCACTGGGAGTTATGTACAAAAGCTCATCATTTTCCTGTTTATGGCCATTTTCATGAGCTATTGCCCACTATTT
This sequence comes from Avena insularis, assembly GCA_023614405.1. NCBI lineage: Eukaryota > Viridiplantae > Streptophyta > Magnoliopsida > Poales > Poaceae > Avena > Avena insularis. Next base: position 473,207,506 of record CM042693.1, on the reverse strand, counting down.
TGGGGTTCCAGGGCAATTTGCATGGCCCATAGGTCCCAATACGCCTCTGAGAGATTTTACCAAAAACTCGTGGTTTGTGTGTCTTAGGGCCTTTTTCATGAGCTATTTCCCACTTTTTGGGGTTCTATGTCGATTCGCAGGGCCCGTAAGACGAGGTACATGTTTGAGAGATATGACCAAAACTCGTCGTTATTATTTATTATGGCCGTTTTGATGAGATATTGCTCACAATTATGGGGATCTAGGAGGATTTGCATTGACCATAAGACTAGATACATGTTTGATAATTATGACCAAAAACTCGTCGTTTTCGTGTTTATGGCCATTTTCATGAGCTATTGCTCATAGTTTTGGGGTTCAATGGTGATTTGCATGGCCCTTAAGTCCTGATACGTCATAGAGAGATTTGTCCAAAAACTCGTCATTTTTTGTATTTTCGGGCCGTTTTCATGAGTTATTGCCCACAGTTTTGGGGTTCCTAGGCAATTTGCATGGCCGGTAAGACCCGATACATGTTCGAGAGTGATGTTCAAAAATTCATGGTTTTCGTATTTTATTGCCATTTTCATGAGCTATTGCCCCCTATTTTGGTGTTCCACAGCAATTTGCATGGCCCAAAAGACCCAATACATGTTTGAGCGATATCACCAAATACTCGTCATTTTCGTGTTTTGTGGCTATTTTCATGAGCTATTTCCCACTATTTTGTGGTTCTAGGGCAATTTGCAAGGCTTGTAAGACCCGATACATGTTTACAGTTATGACAAACAACTCGTCGGTTTTGTTTATTATGGCGGTTTTCGTGAGCTGTTGCCCATAATTCCGGGGTTCCAAGAGGATTTGCATTGACCGTAAGACTAGACACAAGTTTGACAGTTACGACCAAAAACTCGTTGTTTTCCTATTTTATAGTCGTTTTCATGAGCTATTGCCCATAGTTTTGGGGTTCAATGGTGATTTGCATGGCCAATAAGACCTGATACGTCACTTGGAGTTATGTCCAAACACTCGTCATTTTCGTGTTTATGGTCGTTTTCATGAGCTATTTCCCACAATTTGGGGGTTCCGTGCTGATTTGCATGGCCCTTAAGTCCTGATACGTCATTGAGAGATTTGTCCAAAAACTCGTCATTTTTTGTGTTTTAGGGCCATTTTCATGAGTTATTGCCCACTGTTTTGGGTTTACTAGGCAATTTGCATGGCCGGTAAGCCCCGATACATGTTCGAGAGTGATGTCCAAAAATTCATGGTTTTCGTATTTTATTGCCATTTTCATGAGCTATTGCCCCCTATTTTGGTCCCAATACGCCTCTGAGAGATTTTACCAAAAACTCGTGGTTTGTGTGTCTTGGGGCCTTTTTCATGAGCTATTTCCCACTTTTTGGGGTTTTATGTCGATTCGCAGGGCCCGTAAGACCCGGTACATGTTTGAGAGATATGACCAAAACTCGTCGTTATTATTTATTATGGTTGTTTTCATGAGATATTGCCCACAATTATGGGGTTCTAGGAGGATTTGCATTGACCTTAAGACTAGATAGATGTTTGATAGTTATGACTAAAAACTCGTTGTTTTCGTGTTTATGGCCATTTTCATGAGCTATTGCTCATAGTTTTGGGGTTTAATGGTGATTTGCATGGCCCTTAAGTCCTGATACATCATTGAGAGATTTGTCCAAATACTCGTCATTTTTTGTATTTTCGGGCCATTTTCATGAGATATTGCCCACAGTTTTGGGGTTCCTAGGCAATTTGTAAGCCCGGTAAGTCCCTATACATGTTTGATAGTGATGTCCAAAAACTCGTGGTTTTCGTATTTTATTGCCATTTTCATGAGTTATTGCCCCCTATTTTGGCGTTCCACGGCAAATTGCATGGCCCACAAGATCGAATACATGTTTGAGCGATATGAGCTATTTCCCACTATTTTGGGGTTCCAGGGCAATTTGCATGGTTGAAAGACCCGATACATGTTGATAGTTATGACAAACACCTCGTCGTTTTTGTTTATTATGGAGGTTTTCGTGAGCTATTGCCCATAATTCTGGGGTTCCAAGAGGATTTGCATTGACCGTAAGACTAGACACAAGTTTGACAGTTACAACCAAAAACTCGTTGTTTTCCTATTTTATGGTCGTTTTCATGAGCTATTGCCCACAGTTTTGGGGTTCAATGGTGATTTGCATGGCCAAGAACACGTGATACGACATCGGGAGTTATGTCCAAAAACTCGTCATTTTCGTGTTTATGGCCATTTTCATGAGCTATTGCCCACTATTTTGGGGTTCAATGGTGATATGCATGGCCCATAGGTCCTGATACGCCTCTGAGAGATTTTACCAAAAACTCGTGGTTTGTGTGTCTTAGGGCCTTTTTCATGAGCTATTTCCCACTTTTGGGGTTCTATGTCGATTCGCAGGGCCCGTAAGACCCGGTACATGTTTGAGAGATATGACCAAAACTCGTCGTTATTATTTATTATGGCCGTTTTCATGAGATATTGCCCACAATTATCGGGTTCTAGGAGGATTTGCATTGACCTTAAGACTAGATACATGTTTGATAGTTATGAAAAAAAACACGTTGTTTTCGTGTTTATGGCCATTTTCATGAGCTATTGCTCACAGTTTTGGGGTTCAATGGTGATTTGCATGGCCCTTATGTCCTGATACGTCATTAAGATATTTGTCCAAACACTCGTCATTTTTTGTATTTTCGGGCCATTTTCATGAGATATTGCCCACAGTTTGGGGTTCCTGGACAATTTGTAAGGCCGGTAAGACCCTATACATGATTGAGAGTGATTTCCAAAAACTCATGGTTTTCGTGTTTTATTTCCATTTTTACGAGCTATTGCCCCCTATTTTGGCGTTCCACGGCAATTTGCATGGCCCACAAGACCCAATACATGTTTGAGCGATATGACTAAATACTCGTCATTTTCTTGTTTTCTGGCCATTTTCATGAGCTATATCCCACTATTTTGGGGTTCCAGGGCCATTTGCATGGCTTGTAAGACCCGATACATGTTGATAGTTATGACCAACAACTCGTCTTTTTTGTTTATTATGGCGGTTTTCGTGAGCTGTTGCCCATAATTCTGGGGTTCCAAGAGGATTTGCATTGACCGTAAGACTAGACACAAGTTTGACAGTTACGACCAAAAACTCGTTGTTTTCCTATTTTATGGTCGTTTTCATGAGCTATTGCCCATAGTTTTGGGGTTCAGTGGTGATTTGCATGGCCAATAAGACCTGATACGTCACTGGGAGTTATGTCCAAAAACTCGTCATTTTCGTGTTTATGGCCATTTTCATGAGCTATTGCCCACTATTTTGGGGTTCAATGGTGATTTGCATGGCCCATAGGTCCTGATACGCCTCTGAGAGATTTTACCAAAAACTCGTGGTTTGTGTGTCTTAGGGCCTTTTTCATGAGCTATTTCCCACTTTTTGGGGTTTTATGTCGATTCACAGGGCCCGTAAGACCCGGTACATGTTTGAGAGATATGACCAAAACTCGTCGTTATTATTTATTATGGCCATTTTCATGAGATATTGCACACAATTATGGGGTTCTAGGAGCATTTGCATTGACCGTAAGACTAGATACATGTTTGATAGTTATGACCAAAAACTCGTTGTTTTCGTGTTTATGGCCATTTTCATGAGCTATTTCCCACAGTTTTGGGGTTCAGTGGTGATTTGCATGGCCCTTAAGTCCTGATATGTCATTGAGAGATTTGTCGAAAAACGCGTTATTTTTGTGTTTTAGGGCCATTTTCATGAGTTTTTTCCCACAGTTTTGGGGTTCTTGGGCAATTTGCATGGCCAGTATGACCCGATACATGTTTGAGAGTGATGTCCAAAAACTCATGGTTTTCGTGTTTTATGGGCATTTTCATGAGCTATTGCCCCCTATTTTGGGGTTCCAGGGCAATTTGCATGGCCCATAAGACCCAATACATGTTTGAGCGATATGACCAAATACTCGGTATTTTCGTGTTTTGTGGCCATTTTCATGAGTTATTTCCCACTATTTTGGGGTTCCAGGGCAATTTGCAAGGCTTGTAAGACCCGATACATGTTCACAGTTATGACAAACATCTCGTCGTTTTTGTTTATTATGGCGGTTTTCGTGAGCTGTTGCCCATAATTCTGGGGTTCCAAGAGGTTTTGCATTGACCGTAAGACTAGACACAAGTTTGACAGTTACGACCAAAAACTCGTTGTTTTCCTATTTTATGGTCGTTTTCATGAGCTATTGCCCACAGTTTTGGGGTTCAATGGTGATTTGCATGCCCAATAAGACCTGATACGTCACTAGGAGTTATGTCCAAAAACTCATCATTTTCATGTTTATGTCCATTTCATGAGCTATTGCCCACTATTTTCGGGTTCCAGGGCAATTTGCATGGCCCATAGGTCCCAATACGCCTTTGATAGATTTTACCAAAAACTCGTGGTTTGTGTGTCTTAGGGCCTTTTTATGAGCTATTTCCCAATTTTTCGGGTTCTATGTCGATACGCAGGGCCTGTAAGACCCGGTACATGTTTGAGAGATATGACCAAAACTCGTCATTATTATTTATTATGGCCGTTTTCATGAGATATTGCCCACAATTATGGGGTTCTAGGAGGATTTGCATTGACCGTAAGACTAGACACAAGTTTGATAGTTACGACCAAAAACTCGTTGTTTTCCTATTTTATGGTCGTTTTCATGAGCTATTGCCCACAGTTTTGGGGTTGACTATTGATTTGCATGGCAAATAAGACCTGATACGTCACTGGGAGTTATGTCCAAAAACTCGTCATTTTCGTGTTTATGTCCATTTTCATGAGCTATTGCCCGCTATTTTGGGGTTCCAGGGCAATTTGCATGGCCCATAGGTCCCAATACGCATTTGAGAGATTTTACCGTAAACTCGTGGTTTGTGTGTCTTAGGGCCTTTTTCATGAGCTATTTCCCACTTTTTGGGGTTCTATGTCGATTCGCAGGGCCCGTAAGACCCGCTACATGTTTCAGAGATATGACCAAAACTCGTCGTTATTATTTATTATGGCCGTTTTCATGAGATATTGCCCACAGTTATGTGGTTCTAGGAGGATTTGCATTGACCGTAAGGCTAGATACATGTTTGATAGTTATGACCAAAACCTCGTTGTTTATGTATTTTATGGTCGTTTTCATGAGCTATTTCCCATAGTTTTGGGGTTCAGTGCTGATTTGCATGGCCCTTAAGTCCTGATACGTCATTGAGAGATTTGTCCAAAAACTCGTCATTTTTTGTGTTTTATGGCCATTTTCATGAGTTATTGCCCACAGTTTTGGGGTTCCTGGGCAATTTGCATGGCCGGTAAGACCGGATACATGTTCGAGAGTGATGTCCAAAAATTCATGGTTTTCCTATTTTACGGACATTTTTATGAGCTATTGCCCCCTATTTTGGGGTTCCAGGGCAATTTGCATAGCCCATAAGACCCAATACATGTTTGAGCGATATGACCAAATACTCGTCATTTTCGTGTTTTGTGGCCATTTTCATGAGCTATTTCCCACTATTTTGGGGTTCCAGGGCAATTTGCCAGGCTTGTAAGACCCGATACATGTTGATAGTTATGACCAACAACTCGTCGTTTTTTGTTTATGATGGCGGTTTTCGTGAGCTGTTGCCCATAATTCTGGGGCTCCAAGAGGATTTGCATTGACCGTAAGACTAGACACAAGTTTGACAGTTACGACCAAAAACTTGTTGTTTTCCTATTTTATGGTTGTTTTCATGAGCTATTGCCCATAGTTTTGGGGTTCAATGGTGATTTGCATGGCCAATAAGACCTGATACGTCACTGGGAGTTATGTCCAAAACTCGTCATTTTCGTGTTTATGGCCATTTTCATGAGCTAGTGCCCACTATTTTGGGGTTCCAGGGCAATTTGCATGGCCCGTAGGTCCCAATACGCCTCTGAGAGATTTTACCAAAAACTCGTGGTTTGTGTGTCTTAGGGCCTTTTTATGAGCTATTTCCCACTTTTTGGGGTTCTATGTCGATTCACAGGGCCCGTAAGACCTGATACATGTTGACAGTTATGACAAATAACTCGTCGTTTTTGTTTATTATGGCGGTTTTCCTGAGCTGTTGCCCATAATTCTGGGGTTCCAAGAGGATTTGCATTGACTGTAAGACTAGACACAAGTTTGACAGTTACGACCAAAAAATCGTTGTTTTCGTGTTTATGGTCGTTTTCATGAGCTATTTCCCACAGTTTTGGGGATTAATGGTGATTTGCATGGCCAATAAGACTTGATACGTCACTGGGAGTTATGTCCAAAAACTCGTCATTTTCGTGTTTATGTCCATTTTCATGAGCTATTGCCCACTATTTTGGGGTTCCAGGGCAATTTGCATGGCCCATTGGTCCCAATACGCCTTTGAGAGATTTTACCGAAAACTCGTGTTTGTGTGTCTTAGGGCCTTTTTCATGAGCTATTTCCCACTTTTTGGGGTTCTATGTCGATTCGCAGGGCCCGTAAGACCCGATACATGTTTGAGAGATATGACCAAAACTCGTCGTTATAATTTATTATGGCCGTTGTCATGAGATATTGCCCACATTTATGGGGTTCTAGGAGGATTTGCATTGACCGTAAGACTAGACACAAGTTTGACAGTTACGACCAAAAACTCGTTGTTTTCCTATTTTATGGTCGTTTTCATGAGCTATTGCGCACAATTTCGGGGTTGAATGGTGATTTCCATGGCCAATAAGACCTGATACGTCACTTGGAGTTATGTCCAAAAACTCGTCATTTTCGGGCTTATGTCTATTTTCATGAGCTATTGCCCACTATTTTGGGGTTCCAGGGCAATTTGCATGGCCCATAGGTCCCAATACGCCTTTGAGAGTTTTTACTGAAAACTCGTGGTTTCTGTGTCTTAGAGCCTTTTTCATGAGCTATTTCCCACTTTTTGGGGTTCTATGTCGATTCACTGGGCCCGTAAGACCTGGTACATGTTTGAGAGATATGACCAAAACTCGTCGTTATTATTTATTATGGCCATTTTCATGAGATATTGCCCACAATTATGGGGTTCTACGAGGATTTGCATTGACCGTAAGACTAGATACATGTTTGATAGTTATGACCAAAAACTTGTTGTTTTCGTGTTTATGGTCGTTTTCATTAGCTATTTCCCACAGTTTTGGGGTTCAGTGGTGATTTGCATGGCCCTTAAGTCCTGATACGTCATTGAGAGATTTGTCCAAAAACTCGTCATTTTTTGTGTTTCAGGGCCATTTTCATGAGTTATTGCCCATAGTTTTGGGGTTCCTCGATAATTTTCATGGCCGGTATGACCCAATACATGTTTGAGAGTGATGTCCAAAAACTCATGGTTTTCTTGTTTTATGGCCGTTTTCATGAGCTATTGCCCCCTATTTTGGGGTTCCAGGGCAATTTGCATAGCCCATAAGACCCAATACATGTTTGAGCGATATGACCAAATACTCGTCATTTTTGTGTTTTGTGGCCATTTTCCTGAGCTATTTCCCACTATTTTGGGGTTCCAGGGCAATTTGCAAGGCTTGTAAGACCCAATACATGTTGAAAGTTATGACCAACAACTCGTCGTTTTTGTTTATTATGGCGGTTTTCGTGAGCTATTGCCCATAATTCTGGGGTTCCAGGAGGATTTGAATTGACTGTAAAACTAGACACAAGTTTGACAGTTATGACAAAAAACTCGTTGTTTTCATGTTTTATGGTCGTTTTCATGAGCTATTTCTCATAGTTTTGGGGTTCAATGGTGCTTTGAATGGCCAATAAGACCTGATACATCATTGAGACATATGTACAAAAATGCGTTATTTTCGTGTTTTATGGCCATTTTCATGAGCTATTGCCCACTATTTTGGGGTTCCAGGGAAATTTGCATGGCTCATAAGTCCCAATACATGTTTGAGAGATTTTACCAAAAACTCGTGGTTTTTGTATTTTATGGCCCTTTTCATGAGCTATTGCCCACTATTTTGGGGTTCTATGTCAATTAGCAGCGCCTGTAAGACGTGATACATGTTTGAGAGATATGACCAAAACTCGTCGTTATTATTTATTACGGCCGTTTTCATGAGCTATTGCCCATAATTCGGGGGTTCTAGTAGGATTTTCATTGAGCGTAATACTATATACATGTTTGACAATTATGACCAAAAACTCGTTGTTTTCATGTTTTATGGTCGTTTTCATGAGCTATTTCCCATAGTTTCGGGGTTTAGTGGTGATTTGCATGGCCCGTAAGTCCTGATATGTCATTGAGAGATTTGTCCAAAACCTCGTCATTTTTTGTGTTTTACACCCATTTTCATGAGTTATTTCCCACAGTTTTGGGGTTCCTCGGCAAATTGCATGGCCTGTAAGACCCGATACATGTTTGAGAGTGATGTCCAAAAACTCGTCGTTTTCGTGTTTTCTTGCTGTTTTCATCACCTATTGCCCACAGTTTTGGGGTTCCAGGGCAATTTGCATGGCCCATAATACCCAATACATGTTTGAGAGATTTGAAGAAAAACTCGTGGTTTTCGTGTTTTATGGCCATTTTCATGAGCTATTGCCCACTATTTTGGGGTTGTAGGACAATTGTGATGGCCCATCAGACCCAATACATGTTTTAGAGATTTTACCAAAAACTCGTGGTTTTCATGGTTTATGGCCCTTTTAATGAGTTATTTGCCACTGTTTTGGGGTTTTATGTCGACTTGCATGGCCCGTAAGACCCGATACAAGTTTGAGAGACATGACCAAATACTCCTCATTTTTGTGTCTTGTGGATGTTTTCATGAGCTATTGCCCACAGTTTTACGTTCCAGGAGGATTTGCATGGACCGTAAGACCAGATACATGTTTGATAGTTATGGTCAAAAACTCGTCGCTTTCATGTTTTACGGCTATTTTCATGAGCTATTGCCCATAGTTTTGGGGTTCCGGGGCAATTTGCATGGCCCATAAGAGCTGATACATGTTTGAGAGATTTTACCAAAAACTCGTGGTTTTCGTGTTTTAGGGCCCTTTTTGATGAGCTATTTCCCACTATTTTGGGGTTCTATGTCGATTAGCAGGGCCCGTAAGACCTGATACATGTTTGAGAGATATGACCAAAACTTGTCGTTATTATTTATTATAGCCGTTTTCATGAGCTATTGCCCACGATTCTAGGGTTCTAGCAGGATTTGTATTAAGCATAAGACTAGATAAATGTTTGACAGTTATGACCAAAAACTCGTTGTGTGTTGTATGGTTGTTTTCATGAGTTATTGCCCACAGTTTTGGGGTTCAGTGGTGATTTGCACGGCCCGAAAGACCTGATACATCATTGAGAGATATGTCTAAAAACTCATCCTTTTTTGTGTTCTAGGGTCATTTTCATGACTTATTTCCCACAGTTTTGGGGTTCCTAGGCAATTTGCATGGCCCGTAAGACCCGATACATGTTTGAGAGTGATGTCCAGAAACACGTCATTTTCGTGTTTTATGGGCATTTTCACGAGCTATTGCCCACTATTTTGGGGTTCCAGGGGAATTTGCATTGCACATAAGACCCAATACATGTTTGAGAGATTTTAAGAAAAACTCGTGGCTTTCGTGTTTTATTGCCATTTTCATGAGCTATTGCCCACTATTTTGTGGTTCCAGGGAAACTTGCATGGCCCATAAGACCCAATACATGTTTGAGCGATATGACCAAATAATTGTCGTTTCGTGTTTTGTGGCCATTTTCATGAGCTATTTCCCACTATTTTGGGGTGCTAGGGCAATTTGCATGGCTTGTAAGACCAGATACATGTTGATAGTTATGACCAACAACTCGTCATTTTTGTTTATTATGGAGTTTTCAAGAGCTGTTGCCCATAATTCTGGGGTTCCAGGAGGATTTGAATTGACTCTAATACTAGACACAAGTTTGACAGTTATGACAAAAAACTCGTTGTTTTCATGTTTTATGGTCGTTTTCATGAGCTATTTCTCACAGTTTTGGGGTTCAATGGTGCTTTGAATGGCCAATAAGACCTGATACATCATTGAGACATATGTACAAAAATGCGTTATTTTCGTGTTTTATGGCCATTTTCATGAGCTATTGCCCACTATTTTGGGGTTCCAGGGAAATTTGCATGGCCCATAAGTCCCAATACATGTTTGAGAGATTTTACCAAAAACTAGTGGTTTTCGTGTTTTATGGCCATTTTCATGAGCTATTGCCCACTATTTTGGGGTGGTAGGACAATTTTGATGGCCCATAAGACCTAGTACATGTTTTCGAGAATTTACCAAAAACTCGTGGTTTTCATGGTTTATGGCCCTTTTAATGAGTTATTTCCCACCGTTTTGGGGTTTTATGTCGACTTGCATGGCCCGTAAGACCCGATACAAGTTTGAGAGACATGACCAAATACTCCTCATTTTTGTGTCTTGTGGATGTTTTCATGAGCTATTGCCCACAGTTTTACGTTCCAGGAGGATTTGCATGGACCGTAAGACCAGATACATGTTTGATAGTTATGGTCAAAAACTCGTCGCTTTCATGTTTTACGGCTATTTTCATGAGCTATTGCCCATAGTTTTGGGGTTCCGGGGCAATTTGCATGGCCCATAAGAGCTGATACATGTTTGAGAGATTTTACCAAAAACTCGTGGTTTTCGTGTTTTAGGGCCCTTTTTGATGAGCTATTTCCCACTATTTTGGGGTTCTATGTCGATTAGCAGGGCCCGTAAGACCTGATACATGTTTGAGAGATATGACCAAAACTTGTCGTTATTATTTATTATAGCCGTTTTCATGAGCTATTGCCCACGATTCTAGGGTTCTAGCAGGATTTGTATTAAGCATAAGACTAGATAAATGTTTGTGATTATGACCAAAAACTTCGTTGTGTGTTGTATGGTTGTTTTCATGAGTTATTGCCACAGTTTTGGGGTTTGGTGATTTGCACGGCCGAAAGACCTGATACATCATTGAGAGATATGTCTAAAAACTCATCCTTTTTTGTGTTCTAGGGTCATTTTCATGACTTATTTCCCACAGTTTTGGGGTTCCTAGGCAATTTGCATGGCCCGTAAGACCCGATACATGTTTGAGAGTGATGTCCAGAAACACGTCATTTTCGTGTTTTATGGGCATTTTCACGAGCTATTGCCCACTATTTTGGGGTTCCAGGGGAATTTGCATTGCACATAAGACCCAATACATGTTTGAGAGATTTTAAGAAAAACTCGTGGCTTTCGTGTTTTATTGCCATTTTCATGAGCTATTGCCCACTATTTTGTGGTTCCAGGGAAACTTGCATGGCCCATAAGACCCAATACATGTTTGAGCGATATGACCAAATACTTGTCGTTTCGTGTTTTGTGGCCATTTTCATGAGCTATTTCCCACTATTTTGGGGTGCTAGGGCAATTTGCATGGCTTGTAAGACCAGATACATGTTGATAGTTATGACCAACAACTCGTCATTTTTGTTTATTATGGAGTTTTCAAGAGCTGTTGCCCATAATTCTGGGGTTCCAGGAGGATTTGAATTGACTCTAAAACTAGACACAAGTTTGACAGTTATGACAAAAAACTCGTTGTTTTCATGTTTTATGGTCGTTTTCATGAGCTATTTCTCACAGTTTTGGGGTTCAATGGTGCTTTGAATGGCCAATAAGACCTGATACATCATTGAGACATATGTACAAAAATGCGTTATTTTCGTGTTTTATGGCCATTTTCATGAGCTATTGCCCACTATTTTGGGGTTCCAGGGAAATTTGCATGGCCCATAAGTCCCAATACATGTTTGAGAGATTTTACCAAAAACTAGTGGTTTTCGTGTTTTATGGCCATTTTCATGAGCTATTGCCCACTATTTTGGGGTGGTAGGACAATTTTGATGGCCCATAAGACCCAATACATGTTTTCGAGAATTTACCAAAAACTCGTGGTTTTCATGGTTTATGGCCCTTTTAATGAGTTATTTCCCACCGTTTTGGGGTTTTATGTCGACTTGCATGGCCCGTAAGACCCGATACAAGTTTGAGAGACATGACCAAATACTCCTCATTTTTGTGTTTTGTGGATGTTTTCATGAGCTATTGCCCATAGTTTTACGTTCCAGGAGGATTTGCATGGACCATAAGACCAGATACATGTTTGATAGTTATGGTCAAAAACTCGTCGCTTTCGTGTTTTACGGCTATTTTCATGAGCTATTGACCATAGTTTTGGGGTTCCGGGGCAATTTGCATGGCCCATAAGACCTGATACATGTTTGAGAGATTTTACCAAAAACTCATGGTTTTCGTGTTTTAGGGTCCTTTCTGATGAGCTATTTCCCACTATTTTGGGGTTCTATGTCGATTAGAAGGGCCCGTAAGACCTGATACATGTTTGAGAGATATGACCAAAACTTGTCGTTATTATTTATTATAGCCGTTTTCATGAGCTATTGCCCACAATTCTAGGGTTCTAGGAGGATTTGTATTGAGCATAAGACTAGATAAATGTTTGACAGTTATGACCAAAAACTCGTTGTGTGTTTTATGGTTGTTTTCATGAGTTATTGCCCACAGTTTTGGGGTTCAGTGGTGATTTGCACTACCGAAAGACCTGATACATCATTGAGATATGTCTAAAACTCATCCTTTTTGTGTTCTAGGGTCATTTTCATGACTTATTTCCCACAGTTTTGGGGTTCCTAGGCAATTTGCATGGCCGTAAGACCGATACATGTTTGAGAGTGATGTCCAAAAACACGTCATTTTCGTGTTTTATGGGCATTTTCACGAGCTATTGCCCACTATTTTGGGGTTCCAGGGGAATTTGCATTGCACATAAGACCCAATACATGTTTGAGATATTTTAAGAAAAAATCGTGGTTTTCGTGTTTTATTGCCATTTTCATGAGCTATTGCCCACTATTTTGTGGTTCCAGGGAAACTTGCATGGCCCATAAGACCCAATACATGTTTGAGCGATATGACCAAATACTTGTCGTTTTCGTGTTTTGTGGCCATTTTCATGAGTTATTTCCCACTATTTTGGGGTTCTAGGGCAATTTGCATGGCTTGTAAGACCAGATACATGTTGATAGTTATGACCAACAACTCGTCATTTTTGTTTATTATGGAGTTTTCATGAGCTGTTGCCCATAATTCTGGGGTTCCAGGAGGATTTGAATTGACTGTAAAACTAGACACAAGTTTGACAGTTATGACAAAAAACTCATTGTTTTCATGTTTTATGGTCGTTTTCATGAGCTATTTCTCACAGTTTTGGGGTTCAATGGTGCTTTGAATGGCTAATAAGACCTGATACATCATTGAGACATATGTAAAAAAATGCGTTATTTTCATGTTTTATGGCCATTTTCATGAGCTATTGCCCACTATTTTGGGGTTCCAGGGAAATTTGCATGGCTCATAAGTCCCAATACATGTTTGAGAGATTTTACCAAAAACTCGTGGTTTTTGTATTTTATGGCCCTTTTCATGAGCTATTGCCCACTATTTTGGGGTTCTATGTCAATTAGCAGCGCCTGTAAGACGTGATACATGTTTGAGAGATATGACCAAAACTCGTCGTTATTATTTATTATGGCCGTTTTCATGAGCTATTGCCCACGATTCGGGGGTTCTAGTAGGATTTGCATTGAGCGTAATACTACATACATGTTTGATAATTATGACCAAAAACTCGTTGTTTTCATGTTTTATGGTCGTTTTCATGAGCTATTTCCCACAGTTTCGGGGTTTAGTGGTGGTTTGCACGGCCCGTAAGTCCTGATATGTCATTGAGATATTTGTCCAAAACCTCGTCATTTTTTGTGTTTTACACCCATTATCATGAGTTATTTCCCACAGTTTTGGGGTTCCTCGGCAAATTGCATGGCCTGTAAGACCCGATACATTTTTGAGAGTGATGTCCAAAAACTCGTCGTTTTCGTGTTTTCTTGCTGTTTTCATCACCTATTGCCCACAGTTTTGGGGTTCCAGGGCAATTTGCATGGCCCATAATACCCAATACATGTTTGAGAGATTTGAAGAAAAACTCGTGGTTTTCGTGTTTTATTGCCATTTTCATGAGCTATTGCCCACTATTTTGTGGTTCCAGGGAAACTTGCATGGCCCATATGACCCGATACATGTTTGAGCGATATGACCAAATACTTGTCGTTTTCGTGTTTTGTGGCCATTTTCATGAGCTATTTCCCACTATTTTGGGGTGCTAGGGCAATTTGCATGGCTTGTAAGACCAGATACATGTTGATAGTTATGACCAACAACTCGTCATTTTTGTTTATTATGGAGTTTTCAAGAGCTGTTGCCCATAATTCTGGGGTTCCAGGAGGATTTGAATTGACTCTAAAACTAGACACAAGTTTGACAGTTATGACAAAAAACTCGTTGTTTTCATGTTTTATGGTCGTTTTCATGAGCTATTTCTCACAGTTTTGGGGTTCAATGGTGCTTTGAATGGCCAATAAGACCTGATACATCATTGAGACATATGTACAAAAATGCGTTATTTTCGTGTTTTATGGCCATTTTCATGAGCTATTGCCCACTATTTTGGGGTTCCAGGGAAATTTGCATGGCCCATAAGTCCCAATACATGTTTGAGAGATTTTACCAAAAACTCGTGGTTTTCGTGTTTTATGGCCATTTTCATGAGCTATTGCCCACTATTTTGGGGTTGTAGGACAATTTTGATGGCCCATAAGACCCAATACATGTTTTCGTGAATTTACCAAAAACTCGTGGTTTTCATGGTTTATGGCCCTTTTAATGAGTTATTTCCCACTGTTTTTGGGTTTTATGTCGACTTGCATGGCCCGTAAGACCCGATACAAGTTTGAGAGACATGACCAAATACTCCTCATTTTTGTGTTTTGTGGATGTTTTCATGAGCTATTGCCCATAGTTTTACGTTCCAGGAGGATTTGCATGGACCATAAGACCAGATACATGTTTGATAGTTATGGTCAAAAACTCGTCGCTTTCGTGTTTTACGGCTATTTTCATGAGCTGTTGACCATAGTTTTGGGGTTCCGGGGCAATTTGCATGGCCCATAAGACCTGATACATGTTTGAGAGATTTTACCAAAAACTCATGGTTTTCGTGTTTTAGGGTCCTTTCTGATGAGCTATTTCCCACTATTTTGGGGTTCTATGTCGATTAGAAGGGCCCGTAAGACCTGATACATGTTTGAGAGATATGACCAAAACTTGTCGTTATTATTTATTATACCCGTTTTCATGAGCTATTGCCCACAATTCTAGGGTTCTAGGAGGATTTGTATTGAGCATAAGACTAGATAAATGTTTGACAGTTATGACCAAAAACTCGTTGTGTGTTTTATGGTTGTTTTCATGAGTTATTGCCCACAGTTTTGGGGTTCAGTGGTGATTTGCACGGCCCGAAAGACCTGATACATCATTGAGAGATATGTCTAAAAACTCATCCTTTTTTGTGTTCTAGGGTCATTTTCATGACTTATTTCCCACAGTTTTGGGGTTCCTAGGCAATTTGCATGGCCCGTAAGACCCGATACATGTTTGAGAGTGATGTCCAAAAACACGTCATTTTCGTGTTTTATGGGCATTTTCACGAGCTATTGCCCACTATTTTGGGGTTCCAGGGGAATTTGCATTGCACATAAGACCCAATACATGTTTGAGAGATTTTAAGAAAAACTCGTGGTTTTCGTGTTTTATTGCCATTTTCATGAGCTATTGCCCACTATTTTGTGGTTCCAGGGAAACTTGCATGGCCCATAAGACCCAATACATGTTTGAGCGATATGACCAAATACTTGTCGTTTTCGTGTTTTGTGGCCATTTTCATGAGTTATTTCCCACTATTTTGGGGTTCTAGGGCAATTTGCATGGCTTGTAAGACCAGATACATGTTGATAGTTATGACCAACAACTCGTCATTTTTGTTTATTATGGAGTTTTCATGAGCTGTTGCCCATAATTCTGGGGTTCCAGGAGGATTTGAATTGACTGTAAAACTAGACACAAGTTTGACAGTTATGACAAAAAACTCATTGTTTTCATGTTTTATGGTCGTTTTCATGAGCTATTTCTCACAGTTTTGGGGTTCAATGGTGCTTTGAATGGCTAATAAGACCTGATACATCATTGAGACATATGTAAAAAAATGCGTTATTTTCATGTTTTATGGCCATTTTCATGAGCTATTGCCCACTATTTTGGGGTTCCAGGGAAATTTGCATGGCTCATAAGTCCCAATACATGTTTGAGAGATTTTACCAAAAACTCGTGGTTTTGTATTTTATGGCCCTTTTCATGAGCTATTGCCCACTATTTTGGGGTTCTATGTCAATTAGCGGCCTGTAAGACGTGATACATGTTTGAGAGATATGACCAAAACTTCGTCGTTATTATTTATTATGGCCGTTTTCATGAGCTATTGCCCACGATTCGGGGTTCTAGTAGGATTTGCATTGGCGTAATACTACATACATGTTTGATAATTATGACCAAAACTTCGTTGTTTTCATGTTTTATGGTCGTTTTCATGAGCTATTTCCCACAGTTTGAGGTTTAGTGGTGGTTTGCGGCCGTAAGTCCTGATATGTCATTGAGATATTTGTCCAAAACCTCGTCATTTTTTGTGTTTTACACCCATTATCATGAGTTATTTCCCACAGTTTTGGGGTTCCTCGGCAAATTGCATGGCCTGTAAGACCCGATACATTTTTGAGAGTGATGTCCAAAAACTCGTCGTTTTCGTGTTTTCTTGCTGTTTTCATCACCTATTGCCCACAGTTTTGGGGTTCAGGCAATTTGCATGGCCCATAATACCCAATACATGTTTGAGAGATTTGAAGAAAACTCGTGGTTTTGTTTTATTGCCATTTTCATGAGCTATTGCCCACTATTTTGTGGTTCCAGGGAAACTTGCATGGCCCATATGACCCGATACATGTTTGAGCGATATGACCAAATACTTGTCGTTTTCGTGTTTTGTGGCCATTTTCATGAGCTATTTCCCACTATTTTGGGGTGCTAGGGCAATTTGCATGGCTTGTAAGACCAGATACATGTTGATAGTTATGACCAACAACTCGTCATTTTTGTTTATTATGGAGTTTTCAAGAGCTGTTGCCCATAATTCTGGGGTTCCAGGAGGATTTGAATTGACTCTAAAACTAGACACAAGTTTGACAGTTATGACAAAAAACTCGTTGTTTTCATGTTTTATGGTCGTTTTCATGAGCTATTTCTCACAGTTTTGGGGTTCAATGGTGCTTTGAATGGCCAATAAGACCTGATACATCATTGAGACATATGTACAAAAATGCGTTATTTTCGTGTTTTATGGCCATTTTCATGAGCTATTGCCCACTATTTTGGGGTTCCAGGGAAATTTGCATGGCCCATAAGTCCCAATACATGTTTGAGAGATTTTACCAAAAACTCGTGGTTTTCGTGTTTTATGGCCATTTTCATGAGCTATTGCCCACTATTTTGGGGTTGTAGGACAATTTTGATGGCCCATAAGACCCAATACATGTTTTCGTGAATTTACCAAAAACTCGTGGTTTTCATGGTTTATGGCCCTTTTAATGAGTTATTTCCCACTGTTTTTGGGTTTTATGTCGACTTGCATGGCCCGTAAGACCCGATACAAGTTTGAGAGACATGACCAAATACTCCTCATTTTTGTGTTTTGTGGATGTTTTCATGAGCTATTGCCCATAGTTTTACGTTCCAGGAGGATTTGCATGGACCATAAGACCAGATACATGTTTGATAGTTATGGTCAAAACTCAGCTTTCGTGTTTTACGGCTATTTTCATGAGCTGTTGACCATAGTTTTGGGGTTCCGGGGCAATTTGCATGGCCCATAAGACCTGATACATGTTTGAGAGATTTTACCAAAAACTCATGGTTTTCGTGTTTTAGGGTCCTTTCTGATGAGCTATTTCCCACTATTTTGGGGTTCTATGTCGATTAGAAGGGCCCGTAAGACCTGATACATGTTTGAGAGATATGACCAAAACTTGTCGTTATTATTTATTATACCCGTTTTCATGAGCTATTGCCCACAATTCTAGGGTTCTAGGAGGATTTGTATTGAGCATAAGACTAGATAAATGTTTGACAGTTATGACCAAAAACTCGTTGTGTGTTTTATGGTTGTTTTCATGAGTTATTGCCCACAGTTTTGGGGTTCAGTGGTGATTTGCGGCCCGAAAGACCTGATACATCATTGAGAGATATGTCTAAAAACTCATCCTTTTTTGTGTTCTAGGGTCATTTTCATGACTTATTTCCCACAGTTTTGGGGTTCCTAGGCAATTTGCATGGCCCGTAAGACCCGATACATGTTTGAGAGTGATGTCCAAAAACACGTCATTTTCGTGTTTTATGGGCATTTTCACGAGCTATTGCCCACTATTTTGGGGTTCCAGGGGAATTTGCATTGCACATAAGACCCAATACATGTTTGAGAGATTTTAAGAAAAACCCGTGGTTTTCGTGTTTTATTGCCATTTTCATGAGCTATTGCCCACTATTTTGTGGTTCCAGGGAAACTTGCATGGCCCATAAGACCCAATACATGTTTGAGCGATATGACCAAATACTTGTCGTTTTCGTGTTTTGTGGCCATTTTCATGAGTTATTTCCCACTATTTTGGGGTTCTAGGGCAATTTGCATGGCTTGTAAGACCAGATACATGTTGATAGTTATGACCAACAACTCGTCATTTTTGTTTATTATGGAGTTTTCATGAGCTGTTGCCCATAATTCTGGGGTTCCAGGAGGATTTGAATTGACTGTAAAACTAGACACAAGTTTGACAGTTATGACAAAAAAATCATTGTTTTCATGTTTTATGGTCGTTTTCATGAGCTATTTCTCACAGTTTTGGGGTTCAATGGTGCTTTGAATGGCTAATAAGACCTGATACATCATTGAGACATATGTAAAAAAATGCGTTATTTTCATGTTTTATGGCCATTTTCATGAGCTATTGCCCACTATTTTGGGGTTCCAGGGAAATTTGCATGGCTCATAAGTCCCAATACATGTTTGAGAGATTTTACCAAAAACTCGTGGTTTTTGTATTTTATGGCCCTTTTCATGAGCTATTGCCCACTATTTTGGGGTTCTATGTCAATTAGCAGCGCCTGTAAGACGTGATACATGTTTGAGAGATATGACCAAAACTCGTCGTTATTATTTAATATGGCCGTTTTCATGAGCTATTGCCCACAATTCGGGGGTTCTAGTAGGATTTGCATTGAGCGTAATACTACATACATGTTTGAGAATTATGACCAAAAACTCGTTGTTTTCATGTTTTATGGTCGTTTTCATGAGCTATTTCCCACAGTTTCGGGGTTTAGTGGTGGTTTGCACGGCCCGTAAGTCCTGATATGTCATTGAGATATTTGTCCAAAACCTCGTCATTTTTTGTGTTTTACACCCATTATCATGAGTTATTTCCCACAGTTTTGGGGTTCCTCGGCAAATTGCATGGCCTGTAAGACCCGATACATTTTTGAGAGTGATGTCCAAAAACTCGTCGTTTTCGTGTTTTCTTGCTGTTTTCATCACCTATTGCCCACAGTTTTGGGGTTCCAGGGCAATTTGCATGGCCCATAATACCCAATACATGTTTGAGAGATTTTAAGAAAAACTCGTGGTTTTCGTGTTTTATTGCCATTTTCATGAGCTATTGCCCACTATTTTCTGGTTCCAGGGAAACTTGCATGGCCCATAAGACCCAATACATGTTTGAGCGATATGACCAAATACTTGTCGTTTTCGTGTTTTGTGGCCATTTTCATGAGCTATTTCCCACTATTTTGGGGTGCTAGGGCAATTTGCATGGCTTGTAAGACCAGATACATGTTGATAGTTATGACCAACAACTCGTCATTTTTGTTTATTATGGAGTTTTCAAGAGCTGTTGCCCATAATTCTTGGGTTCCAGGAGGATTTGAATTGACTCTAAAACTAGACACAAGTTTGACAGTTATGACAAAAAACTCGTTGTTTTCATGTTTTATGGTCGTTTTCATGAGCTATTTCTCACAGTTTTGGGGTTCAATGGTGCTTTGAATGGCCAAGACTGACATCATTGAGACATATGTACAAAAATGCGTTATTTTCGTGTTTTATGGCCATTTTCATGAGCTATTGCCCACTATTTTGGGGTTCCAGGGAAATTTGCATGGCCCATAAGTCCCAATACATGTTTGAGAGATTTTACCAAAAACTCGTGGTTTTCGTGTTTTATGGCCATTTTCATGAGCTATTGCCCACTATTTTGGGGTTGTAGGACAATTTTGATGGCCCATAAGACCCAATACATGTTTTAGAGATTTTACCAAAAACTCGTGGTTTTCATGGTTTATGGCCCTTTTAATGAGTTATTTCCCACTGTTTTGGGGTTTTATGTCGACTTGCATGGCCCGTAAGACCCGATACAAGTTTGAGAGACATGACCAAATACTCCTCATTTTTGTGTTTTGTGGATGTTTTCATGAGCTATTGCCCATAGTTTTACGTTCCAGGAGGATTTGCATGGACCATAAGACCAGATACATGTTTGATAGTTATGGTCAAAAACTCGTCGCTTTCGTGTTTTACGGCTATTTTCATGAGCTGTTGACCATAGTTTTGGGTTCCGGGGCAATTTGCATGGCCCATAAGACCTGATACATGTTTGAGAGATTTTACCAAAAACTCGTGGTTTTCGTTTTTTAGGGTCCGTTTTGATGAGCTATTTCCCACTATTTTGGGGTTCTATGTCGATTAGCAGGGCCCGTAAGACCTGATACATGTTTGAGAGATATGACCAAAACTTGTCGTTATTATTTATTATAGCCGTTTTCATGAGCTATTGCCCACAATTCTAGGGTTCTAGGAGGATTTGTATTGAGCATAAGACTAGATAAATGTTTGACAGTTATGACCAAAAACTCGTTGTGTGTTTTATGGTTGTTTTCATGAGTTATTGCCCACAGTTTTGGGGTTCAGTGGTGATTTGCACGGCCCGAAAGACCTGATACATCATTGAGAGATATGTCTAAAAACTCATCCTTTTTTGTGTTCTAGGGTCATTTTCTTGACTTATTTCCCACAGTTTTGGGGTTCCTAGGCAATTTGCATGGCCCGTAAGATCCGATACATGTTTGAGAGTGATGTCCAAAAACACGTCATTTTCGTGTTTTATGGGCATTTTCACGAGCTATTGCCCACTATTTTGGGGTTCCAAGGGAATTTGCATTGCACATGAGACCCAATACATGTTTGAGAGATTTTAAGAAAAATTCGTGGTTTTCGTGTTTTATTGCCATTTTCATGAGCTATTGCCCACTATTTTGTGGTTCCAGGGAAACTTGCATGGCCCATAAGACCCAATACATGTTTGAGCGATATGACCAAATACTTGTCGTTTTCGTGTTTTGTGGCCATTTTCATGAGTTATTTCCCACTATTTTGGGGTTCTAGGACAATTTGCATGGCTTGTAAGACCAGATACATGTTGATAGTTATGACCAACAACTCGTCATTTTTGTTTATTATGGAGTTTTCATGAGCTGTTGCCCATAATTCTGGGGTTCCAAGAGGATTTGAATTGACTATAAAACTAGACACAAGTTTGACAGTTATGACAAAAAACTCGTTGTTTTCCTGTTTTATGGTCGTTTTCATGAGCTATTTCTCACAGTTTTGGGGTTCAATGGTGCTTTGAATGGCTAATAAGACCTGATACATCATTGAGACATATGTAAAAAAATGCGTTATTTTCGTGTTTTATGGCCATTTTCATGAGCTATTGCCCACTATTTTGGGGTTCCAGGGAAATTTGCATGGCTCATAAGTCCCAATACATGTTTGAGAGATTTTACCAAAAACTCGTGGTTTTTGTATTTTATGGCCCTTTTCATGAGCTATTGCCCACTATTTTGGGGTTCTATGTCAATATTTTGGGGTTCTATGTCAATTAGCAGCGCCTGTAAGACGTGATACATGTTTGAGAGATATGACCAAAACTCGTCATTATTATTTATTATGGCTGTTTTCATGAGCTATTGCCCACAATTCGGGGGTTCTAGTAGGATTTGCATTGAGCGTAATACTACATACATGTTTGACAATTATGACCAAAAACTCGTTGTTTTCATGTTTTATGGTCGTTTTCATGAGCTATTTCCCACAGTTTCGGGGTTTAGTGGTGATTTGCACGGCCCGTAAGTCCTGTTATGTCCTTGAGAGGTTTGTCCAAAACCTCGTCATTTTTTGTGTTTTACACCCATTTTCATGAGTTATTTCCCACAGTTTTGGGGTTCCTCGGCAAATTGCATGGCCTGTAAGACCCGATACATGTTTGAGAGTGATGTCCAAAAACTCGTCGTTTTCGTGTTTTCTTGCTGTTTTCATCACCTATTGCCCACAGTTTTGGGGTTCCAGGGCAATTTGCATGGCCCATAATACCCAATACATGTTTGAGAGATTTTAAGAAAAACTCGTGGTTTTCGTGTTTTATGGCCATTTTCATGAGCTATTGCCCACTATTTTGGGGTTGTAGGACAATTTTGATGGCCCATAAGACCCAATACATGTTTTAGAGATTTTACCAAAAACTCGTGGTTTTCATGGTTTATGGCCCTTTTAATGAGTTATTTCCCACTGTTTTGGGGTTTTATGTCGATTTGCATGGCCCGTAAGACCCGATACAAGTTTGAGAGACATGACCAAATACTCCTCATTTTTGTGTTTTGTGGATGTTTTCATGAGCTATTGCCCATAGTTTTACGTTCCAGGAGGATTTGCATGGACCGTAAGACCAGATACATGTTTGATAGTTATGGTCAAAAACTCGTCGCTTTCGTGTTTTAGGGTCATTTTCATGAGCTATTGACCATAGTTTTGGGGTTCCGGGGCAATTTGCATGGCCCATAAGACCTGATACATGTTTGAGAGATTTTACCAAAAACTCGTGGTTTTCGTGTTTTAGGGCCCTTTTTGATGAGCTATTTACCACTATTTTGGGGTTCTATGTCGATTAGCAGGGCCCATAAGACCTGATACATGTTTGAGAGATATGACGAAAACTTATCGTCATTATTTATTATAGCCGTTTTCATGAGCTATTGCCCACAATTCTAGGGTTCTAGGAGGATCTGTATTGAGCATAAGACCTAGATAAATGTTTGACAGTTATGTCCAAAAACTCGTTGTGTGTTTTATGGTTGTTTTCATGAGTTATTACCCACAGTTTTAGGGTTTAGTGGTGATTTGCACGGCCCGAAAGACCTGATACATCATTGAGAGATATGTCTAAAAACTCATCCTTTTTTGTGTTTTAGGGTCATTTTCATGACTTATTTCCCACAGTTTTGGGGTTCCTAGGCAATTTGCATGGCCCGTAAGACCCGATACATGTTTGAGAGTGATGTCCAAAAACACGTCATTTTCTTGTTTTATGGGCATTTTCACGAGCTATTGCCCACTATTTTGGGGTTCCAGGGGAATTTGCATTGCACATAAGACCCAATACATGTTTGAGAGATTTTAAGAAAAACTCGTGGTTTTCGTGTTTTATTGCCATTTTCATGAGCTATTGCCCACTATTTTGTGGTTCCAGGGAAACTTGCATGGCCCATAAGACCCAATACATGTTTGAGCGATATGACCAAATACTTGTCGTTTTCGTGTTTTGTGGCCATTTTCATGAGTTATTTCCCACTATTTGGGGGTTCTAGGGCAATTTGCATGGCTTGTAAGACCAGATACATGTTGATAGTTATGACCAACAACTCGTCATTTTTGTTTATTATGGAGTTTTCATGAGCTGTTGCCCATAATTCTGGGGTTCCAGGAGGATTTGAATTGACTGTAAAACTAGACACAAGTTTGACAGTTATGACAAAAAAACTCGTTGTTTTCATGTTTTATGGTCGTTTTCATGAGTTATTTATCACAGTTTTGGGGTTCAATGGTGCTTTGAATGGCCAATAAGACCTGATACATCATTGAGACATATGTACAAAAATGCGTTATTTTCGTGTTTTATGGCCATTTTCATGAGCTATTGCCCACTATTTTGGGATTCCAGGGAAATTTGCATGGCCCATAAGTCCTAATACATGTTTGAGAGATTTTACCAAAAACTCGTGGTTTTTGTATTTTATGGCCCTTTTCATGAGCTATTGCCCACTATTTTGGGGTTCTATGTCAATTAGCGCTTTCAGAAGACGTGATACATGTTTGAGAGATATGACCAAAACTCGTCGTTATTATTTATTATGGCCGTTTTCATGAGCTATTGCCCACAATTCGGGGGTTCTAGTAGGATTTGCATTGAGCGTAATACTACATACATGTTTGACAATTATGACCAAAAACTCGTTGTTTTCATGTTTTATGGTCGTTTTCATGAGCTATTTCCCACAGTTTCGGGGTTTAGTGGTGATTTGCACGGCCCGTAAGTCCTGATATGTCATTGAGAGGTTTGTCCAAAACCTCGTCATTTTTTGTGTTTTACACCCATTTTCATGAGTTATTTCCCACAGTTTTGGGGTTCCTCGGCAAATTGCATGGCCTGTAAGACCCGATACATGTTTGAGAGTGATGTCCAAAAACTCGTCGTTTTCGTGTTTTCTTGCTGTTTTCATCACCTATTGCCAACAGTTTTGGGGTTCCAGGGCAATTTGCATGGCCCATAATACCCAATACATGTTTGAGAGATTTTAAGAAAAACTCGTGGTTTTCGTGTTTTATGGCCATTTTCATGAGCTATTGCCCACTATTTTCTGGTTCCAGGGAAACTTGCATGGCCCATAAGACCCAATACATGTTTGAGCGATATGACCAAATACTTGTCGTTTTCGTGTTTTGTGGCCATTTTCATGAGCTATTTCCCACTATTTTGGGGTGCTAGGGCAATTTGCATGGCTTGTAAGACCATATACATGTTGATAGTTATGACCAACAACTCGTCATTTTTGTTTATTATGGAGTTTTCAAGAGCTGTTGCACATAATTCTGGGGTTCCAGGAGGATTTGAATTGACTCTAACACTAGACACAAGTTTGACAGTTATGACAAAAAACTCGTTGTTTTCATGTTTTATGGGCGTTTTCATGAGCTATTTCTCACAGTTTTGGGGTTCAATGGTGCTTTGAATGGCCAATAAGACCTGATACATCATATAGACATATGTACAAAAATGCGTTATTTTCGTGTTTTATGGCCATTTTCATGAGCTATTGCCCACTATTTTGGGGTTCCAGGGAAATTTGCATGGCCCATAAGTCCCAATACATGTTTGAGAGATTTTACCAAAAACTCGTGGTTTTCGTGTTTTATGGCCATTTTCATGAGCTATTGCCCACTATTTTGGGGTTGTAGGACAATTTTGATGGCCCATAAGACCCAATACATGTTTTAGAGATTTTACCAAAAACTCGTGGTTTTCATGGTTTATGGCCCTTTTAATGAGTTATTTCCCACTGTTTTGGGGTTTTATGTCGACTTGCATGGCCCGTAAGAACAGATACAAGTTTGAGAGACATGACCAAATACTCCTCATTTTTGTGTTTTGTGGATGTTTTCATGAGCTATTGCCCATAGTTTTACGTTCCAGGAGGATTTGCATGGACCATAAGACCAGATACATGTTTGATAGTTATGGTCAAAAACTGCGCTTTCGTGTTTTATGGCTATTTTCATGAGCTGTTGACCATAGTTTTGGTGTTCCGGGGCAATTTGCATGGCCCATAAGACCTGATACATGTTTGAGAGATTTTACCAAAAACTCGTGGTTTTCGTTTTTTAGGGTCCTTTTTGATGAGCTATGTTCCACTATTTTGGGGTTCTATGTCGATTAGCAGGGCCCGTAAGACCTGATACATGTTTGAGAGATATGACCAAAACTTGTCGTTATTATTTATTATAGCCGTTTTCATGAGCTATTGCCCACAATTCTAGGGTTCTAGGAGGATTTGTATTGAGCATAAGACTAGATAAATGTTTGACAGTTATGACCAAAAACTCGTTGTGTGTTTTATGGTTGTTTTCATGAGTTATTGCCCATAGTTTTGGGGTTCAGTGGTGATTTGCACGGCCCGAAAGACCTGATACATCATTGAGAGATATGTCTAAAAACTCATCCTTTTTTGTGTTCTAGGGTCATTTTCATGACTTATTTCCCATAGTTTTGGGGTTCCTAGGCAATTTGCATGGCCCGTAAGATCCGATACATGTTTGAGAGAGATGTCCAAAAACACGTCATTTTTTTATTATTGCCCACTATTTTGGGGTTCCAGGGAATTTGATAAGACCCAATACATGTTTGAGAGAGATTTTAAAAACTTCGTGGTTTTCGTGTTTTATTGCCATTTTCATGAGCTATTGCCCACTATTTTGTGGTTCCAGGGAAACTTGCATGGCCCATAAGACCCAATACATGTTTGAGCGATATGACCAAATACTTGTCGTTTTCGTGTTTTGTGGCCATTTTCATGAGTTATTTCCCACTATTTTGGGGTTCTAGGACAATTTGCATGGCTGGTAAGACCAGATACATGTTGATAGTTATGACCAACAACTCATCATTTTTGTTTATTATGGAGTTTTCATGAGCTGTTGCCCATAATTCTGGGGTTCCAGGAGGATTTGAATTGACTGTAAAACTAGACACAAGTTTGACAGTTATGACAAAAAACTCATTGTTTTCCTGTTTTATGGTCATTTTCATGAGCTATTTCTCACAGTTTTGGGGTTCAATGGTGCTTTGAATGGCTAATAAGACCTGATACATCATTGAGACATATGTAAAAAAATGCGTTATTTTCATGTTTTATTGCCATTTTCATGAGCTATTGCCCACTATTTTGGGGTTCCAGGGAAATTTGCATTGCTCATAAGTCCCAATACATGTTTGAGAGATTTTACCAAAAACTCGTGGTTTTTGTATTTTATGGCCCTTTTCATGAGCTATTGCCCACTATTTTGGGGTTCTATGTCAATATTTTGGGGTTCTATGTCAATTAGCAGCGCCTGTAAGACGTGATACATGTTTGAGAGATATGACCAAAACTCGTCGTTATTATTTATTATGGCCGTTTTCATGAGCTATTGCCCACAATTCGGGGGTTCTAGTAGGATTTGCATTGAGCGTAATACTACATACATGTTTGACAATTATGACCAAAAACTCGTTGTTTTCATGTTTTATGGTCGTTTTCATGAGCTATTTCCCACAGTTTCAGGGTTTAGTGGTGATTTGCACGACCCGTAAGTCCTGATATGTCATTGAGAGGTTTGTCCAAAACCTCGTCATTTTTTGTGTTTTACACCCATTTTCATGAGTTATTTCCCACAGTTTTGGGGTTCCTCGGCAAATTGCATGGCCTGTAAGACCCGAGACATGTTTGAGAGTGATGTCCAAAAACTCGTCGTTTTCGTGTTTTCTTGCTGTTTTCATCACCTATTGCCCACAGTTTTGGGGTTCCAGGGCAATTAGCATGGCCCATAATACCCAATACATGTTTGAGAGATTTTAAGAAAAACTCGTGGTTTTCGTGTTTTATGGCCATTTTCATGAGCTATTGCCCACTATTTTGGGGTTGTAGGACAATTTTGATCGCCCATAAGACCCAATACATGTTTTAGAGATTTTACCAAAAACTCGTGGTTTTCATGGTTTATGGCCCTTTTAATGAGTTATTTCCCACTGTTTTGGGGTTTTATGCCGATTTGCATGGCCCGTAAGACCCGATACAAGTTTGAGAGACATGACCAAATGCTCCTCATTTTTGTGTTTTGTGGATGTTTTCATGAGCTATTGCCCATAGTTTTACGTTCCAGGAGGATTTGCATGGACCGTAAGACCAGATACATGTTTGATAGTTATGGTTAGAAACTCGTCGCTTTCGTGTTTTACGGCTATTTTCATGAGCTGTTGACCATAGTTTTGGGGTTCCGGGGCAATTTGCATGGCCCATAAGACCTGATACATGTTTGAGAGATTTTACCAAAAACTCGTGGTTTTCGTGTTTTAGGGCCCTTTTTGATGAGCTATTTACCACTATTTTGGGGTTCTATGTCGATTAGCAGGGCCCGTAAGACCTGATACATGTTTGAGAGATATGACGAAAACTTGTCGTCATTATTTATTATAGCCGTTTTCATGAGCTATTGCCCACAATTCTAGGGTTCTAGGAGGATTTGTATTGAGCGTAAGACCTAGATAAATGTTTGACAGTTATGTCCAAAAACTCGTTGTGTGTTTTATGGTTGTTTTCATGAGTTATTGCCCACACTTTTGGGGTTTAGTGGTGATTTGCACGGCCCGAAAGACCTGATACATCATTGAGAGATATGTCTAAAAACTCATCCTTTTTTGTGTTTTAGGGTCATTTTCATGACTTATTTCCCACAGTTTTGGGGTTCCTAGGCAATTTGCATGGCCCGTAAGACCCGATACATGTTTGAGAGTGATGTCCAAAAACACGTCATTTTCGTGTTTTATGGGCATTTTCACGAGCTATTGCCCACTATTTTGGGGTTCCAGGGGAATTTGCATTGCACATAAGACCCAATACATGTTTGAGAGATTTTAAGAAAAACTCGTGGTTTTCGTGTTTTATTGCCATTTTCATGAGCTATTGCCCACTATTTTGTGGTTCCAGGGAAACTTGCATGGCCCATAAGACCCAATACATGTTTGAGCGATATGACCAAATACTTGTCGTTTTCGTGTTTTGTGGCCATTTTCATGAGTTATTTCCCACTATTTTGGGGTTCTAGGGCAATTTGCATGGCTTGTAAGACCAAATACATGTTGATAGTTATGACCAACAACTCGTCATTTTTGTTTATTATGGAGTTTTCATGAGCTGTTGCCCATAATTCTAGGGTTCCAGGAGGATTTGAATTGACTGTAAAACTAGACACAAGTTTGACAGTTATGACAAAAAACTCGTTGTTTTCATGTTTTATGGTCGTTTTCATGAGCTATTTCTCACAGTTTTGGGGTTCAATGGTGCTTTGAATGGCCAATAAGACCTGATACATCATTGAGACATATGTACAAAAATGCGTTATTTTCGTGTTTTATGGCCATTTTCATGAGCTATTGCCCACTATTTTGGGGTTCCAGGGAAATTTGCATGGCCCATAAGTCCCAATACATGTTTGAGAGATTTTACCAAAAACTCGTGGTTTTTGTATTTTATGGCCCTTTTCATGAGCTATTGCCCACTATTTTGGGGTTCTATGTCAATTAGCGGCCGTAAGACGTGATACATGTTTGAGAGATATGACCAAAACTCGTCGTTATTATTTATTACGGCCGTTTTCATGAGCTATTGCCCATAATTCGGGGGTTCTAGTAGGATTTGCATTGAGCGTAATACTACATACATGTTTGACAATTATGACCAAAAACTCGTTGTTTTCATGTTTTAGGGTCGTTTTCATGAGCTATTTCCCACAGTTTCGGGGTTTAGTGGTGATTTGCACGACCCGTAAGTCCTGATATGTCATTGACAGATTTGTCCAAAACCTCGTCATTTTTTGTGTTTTACACCCATTTTCATGAGTTATTTCCCACAGTTTTGGGGTTCCTCGGCAAATTGCATGGCCTGTAAGACCCGATACATGTTTGAGAGTGATGTCCAAAAACTCGTCGTTTTCGTGTTTTCTTGCTGTTTTCATCACCTATTGCCCACAGTTTTGGGGTTCCAGGGCAATTTGCATGGCCCATAATACCCAATACATGTTTGAGAGATTTGAAGAAAAACTCGTGGTTTTCGTGTTTTATGGCCATTTTCATGAGCTATTGCCCACTATTTTGGGGTTGTAGGACAATTTTGATGTCCCATAAGACCCAATACATGTTTTAGAGATTTTACCAAAAACTCGTGGTTTTCGTGGTTTATGGCCCTTTTAATGAGTTATTTCCCACTGTTTTGGGGTTTTATGTCAATTTGCATGGCCCGTAAGACCCGATACAAGTTTGAGAGACATGACCAAATACTCCTCATTTTTGTGTTTTGTGGATGTTTTCATGAGCTATTGCCCATAGTTTTACGTTCAAGGAGGATTTGCATGGACCGTAAGACCAGATACATGTTTGATAGTTATGGTCAAAAACTCGTCGCTTTCGTGTTTTACGGCTATTTTCATGAGCTGTTGACCATAGTTTTGGGGTTCCGGGGCAATTTGCATGGCCCATAAGACCTGATACATGTCTGAGAGATTTTACCAAAAACTCGTGGTTTTCGTGTTTCAGGGCCCTTTTTGATGAGCTATTTACCACTATTTTGGGGTTCTATGTCGATTAGCAGGGCCCGTAAGACCTGATACATGTTTGAGAGATATGACGAAAACTTGTCGACATTATTTATTATAGCCGTTTTCATGAGCTATTGCCCACAATTCTAGGGTTCTAGGAGGATTTGTATTGAGCGTAAGACCTAGATAAATGTTTGGCAGTTATGACCAAAAACTCGTTGTGTGTTTTATGGTTGTTTTCATGAGTTATTGCCCACGGTTTTGGGGTTCCGTGGTGATTTGCACGGCCCGAAAGACCTGATACATCATTGAGAGATATGTCAAAAAACTCATCCTTTTTTGTGTTTTAGGGTCATTTTCATGACTTATTTCCCACAGTTTTGGGGTTCCTACGCAATTTGCATGGCCCGTAAGACCCGATACATGTTTGAGAGTGATGTCCAAAAACACGTCATTTTCGTGTTTTATGGGCATTTTCACGAGCTATTGCCCACTATTTTGGGGTTCCAGGGGAATTTGCATTGCACATAACACCCAATACATGTTTGAGAGATTTTAAGAAAAACTCGTGGTTTTCGTGTTTTATTGCCATTTTCATGAGCTATTGCCCACTATTTTGTGGTTCCAGGGAAACTTGCATGGCCCATAAGACCCCATACATGTTTGAGCGATATGACCAAATACTTGTCGTTTTCGTGTTTTGTGGCCATTTTCATGAGTTATTTCCCACTATTTTGGGGTTCTAGGGCAATTTGCATGGCTTGTAAGACCAGATACATGTTGATAGTTATGACCAACAACTCGTCATTTTGTTTATTATGGAGTTTTCATGAGTGTTGCCCATAATTAGGGGTTCAGAGGATTTGAATTGACTGTAAAACTAGACACAAGTTTGACAGTTATGACAAAAAACTCGTTGTTTTCATGTTTTATGGTCGTTTTCATGAGCTATTTCTCACAGTTTTGGGGTTCAATGGTGCTTTGAATGGCCAATAAGACCTGATACATCATTGAGACATATGTACAAAAATGCGTTATTTTCGTGTTTTATGGCCATTTTCATGAGCTATTGCCCACTATTTTGGGGTTCCAGGGAAATTTGCATGGCCCATAAGTCCCAATACATGTTTGAGAGATTTTACCAAAAACTCGTGGTTTTTGTATTTTATGGCCCTTTTCATGAGCTATTGCCCACTATTTTGGGGTTCTATGTCAATTAGCAGCGCCTGTAAGACGTGATACATGTTTGAGAGATATGACCAAAACTCGTTGTTATTATTTATTACGGCCGTTTTCATGAGCTATTGCCCATAATTCGGGGGTTCTAGTAGGATTTGCATTGAGCGTAATACTACATACATGTTTGACAATTATGACCAAAAACTCGTTGTTTTCATGTTTTAGGGTCGTTTTCATGAGCTATTTCCCACAGTTTCGGGGTTTAGTGGTGATTTGCACGGCCCGTAAGTCCTGATATGTCATTGAGAGATTTGTCCAAAACCTCGTCATTTTTTGTGTTTTTACCCATTTTCATGAGTAATTTCCCACAGTTTTGGGGTTCCTCGGCAAATTGCATGGCCTGTAAGACCCGATACATGTTTGAGAGTGATGTCCAAAAACTCGTCGTTTTCGTGTTTTCTTGCTGTTTTCATCACCTATTGCCCACAGTTTTGGGGTTCCAGGGCAATTTGCATGGCCCATAATACCCAATACATGTTTGAGAGATTTGAAGAAAAACTCGTGGTTTTCGTGTTTTATGGCCATTTTCATGAGCTATTGCCCACTATTTTGGGGTTGTAGGACAATTTTGATGGCCCATAAGACCCAATACATGTTTTAGTGATTTTACCAAAAACTCGTGGTTTTCATGGTTTATGGCCCTTTTAATGAGTTATTTCCCACTGTTTTGGGGTTTTATGTCGGCTTGCATGGCCCGTAAGACCCGATACAAGTTTGAGAGACATGACCAAATACTCCTCATTTTTGTGTTTTGTGGATGTTTTCATGAGCTATTGCCCAGTTTCGTTCAGGAGGATTTGCATGGACCGTAAGACGGATACATGTTTGATAGTTATGGTAAAACTTCATTTTTCGTGTTTTTCGGCTATTTTCATGAGCTATTGCCCATAGTTTTGGGGTTCCGGGGCAATTTGCATGGCCCATAAGACCTGATACATGTTTGAGAGATTTTACCAAAAACTCGTGGTTTTCGTGTTTTAGGGCCCTTTTTGATGAGCTATTTACCACCATTTTGGGGTTCTATGTCGATTAGCAGGGCCCGTAAGACCTGATACATGTTTGAGAGATATGACAAAAACTTGTCGTCATTTTTTATTATAGCCATTTTCATGAGCTATTGCCCACAATTCCAGGGTTCTAGGAGGATTTGTATTGAGCATAAGACCTAGATAAATGTTTGACAGTTATGACCAAAAACTCGTTGTGTGTTTTATGGTTGTTTTCATGAGTTATTGCCCACGGTTTTGGGGTTCCGTGGTGATTTGCACGGCCCGAAAGACCTAATACATCATTGAGAGATATGTCTAAAAACTCATCCTTTTTTGTGTTTTAGGGTCATTTTCATGACTTATTTCCCACAGTTTTGGGGTTCCTAGGCAATTTGCATGGCCCGTAAGACCCGATACATGTTTGAGAGTGATGTCCAAAAACACGTCATTTTCGTGTTTTATGGGCATTTTCACGAGCTATTGCCCACTATTTTGGGGTTCCAGGGGAATTTGCATTGCACATAAGACCCAATACATGTTTGAGAGATTTTAAGAAAAAACTCGTGGTTTTCGTGTTTTATTGCCATTTTCATGAGCTATTGCCCACTATTTTGTGGTTCCAGGGAAACATGCATGGCCCATAAGACCCCATACATGTTTGAGCGATATGACCAAATACTTGTCGTTTTCGTGTTTTGTGGCCATTTTCATGAGTTATTTCCCACTATTTTGGGGTTCTAGGGCAATTTGCATGCCTTGTAAGACCAGATACATGTTGATAGTTATGACCAACAACTCGTCATTTTTGTTTATTATGGAGTTTTCATGAGCTGTTGCCCATAATTCTGGGGTTCCAGGAGGATTTGAATTGACTGTAAAACTAGACACAAGTTTGACAGTTATGACAAAAAACTCGTTGTTTTCATGTTTTATGGTTGTTTTCATGAGCTATTTCTCACAGTTTTGGGGTTCAATGGTGCTTTGAATGGCCAATAATACCTGATACATCATTGAGACATATGTACAAAAATGCGTTATTTTCGTGTTTTATGGCCATTTTCATGAGCTATTGCCCACTATTTTGGGGTTCCAGGGAAATTTGCATGGCTCATAAGTCCCAATACACGTTTGAGAGATTTTACCAAAACTCGTGGTTTTGTATTTTATGGCCCTTTTCATGAGCTATTGCCCACTATTTTGGGGTTCTATGTCAATTAGCGGCGCTTTTGTAAGGCGTGATACATGTTTGTGATATGACCAAAACTCGTCGTTATTATTTATTATGGCCGTTTTCATGAGCAATTGCCCACAATTCGGGGGTTCTAGTAGGATTTGCATTAAGCGTAATACTACATACATGTTTGACAATTATGACCAAAAACTCGTTGTTTTCATGTTTTATGGTCGTTTTCATGTGCTATTTCCAACAGTTTGAGGTTTAGTCGTGATTTGCATGGCGTAAGTCCTGATATGTCATTGAGAGATTTGTCCAAAACCTCGTCATTTTTTGTGTTTTACACCCATTTTCATGAGTTATTTCCCACAGTTTTGGGGTTCCTTGGCAAATTGCATGGCCTGTAAGACCCGATACATGTTTGAGAGTGATGTCCAAAAACTCATTGTTTTCGTCTTTTCTTCTTTGTTTTCATCACCTATTGCCCAGTTTTGGGGTTCTAGGACAATTTGCATGGCCCATAATACCCAATACTTGTTTGAGAGATTTGAAGAATAACTCGTGGTTTTCGTGTTTTATGGCCATTTTCATGAGCTATTGCCCACTATTTAGGGGTTGTAGGACAATATTGATGGCCCATAAGACCCAATACATGTTTTAGAGATTTTACCAAAAACTCGTGGTTTTCATGGTTTATGGCCCTTTTAATGAGTTATTTCCCTTGTTTTGGGGTTTTATGTCGACTTGCATGGCCGTAAGACCCGATACAAGTTTGAGAGACATGACCAAATACTCCTCATTTTTGTGTTTCGTGGATGTTTTCATGAGCTGTGCCCATAGTTTTCGTTCGGGAGGATTTGCATGGGCCGTAAGACCAGATACATGTTTGATAGTTATGGTCAAAACTTCATTTTTCGTGTTTTTCTGGCTATTTTCATGAGCTATTGCCCATTCTTTTGGGGTTGCTGGTCAATTTGCATGGCCCATAAGAACAGATAAATGTTTTAGACATTTTACCAAAAACTCGTTGTTTTTGTGTTTTAGGGCCCTTTTTGATGAGCTATTTACCACTATTTTGGGGTTCTACGTCGATTAGCAGGGCCCGTAAGACCTGATACATGTTTGAGAGATATGACGAAAACTTGTCGTCATTATTTATTATAGCCGTTTTCATGAGCTATTGCCCACAATTCTAGGGTTCTAGGAGGATTTGTATTGAGCATACTAGACAAATGTTTGACAGTTATGACCAAAAACTCGTTGTGTGTTTTATGGTTGTTTTCATGAGTTATTGCCCAGGGTTTTGGTGTTCAGTGGTGATTTGCACGGCCCGAAAGACCTGATACATCATTGAGAGATATGTCTAAAAACTCATCCTTTTTTGTGTTTTAGGGTCATTTTCATGACTTATTTCCCATAGTTTTGGGGTTCCTAGGCAATTTGCATGGCCCGTAAGACCCGATACATGTTTGAGAGTGATGTCCAAAAACACGTCATTTTCGTGTTTTATGGGCATTTTCACGAGCTATTGCCCACTATTTTGGGGTTCGAGAATTTGCATTGCACATAAGAGCCAATACATTTTGTGAGATTTTAAGAAAAACTCGTGGTTTTCGTGTTTTATTGCCATTTTCATGAGCTATTGCCCACTATTTTGTGGTTCCAGGGAAACTTGCATGGCCCATAAGACCCAATACATGTTTGAGCGATATGACCAAATACTTGTCGTTTTCGTGTTTTGTGGCCATTTTCATGAGTTATTTCCCACTATTTTGGGGTTCTAGGGCAATTTGCATGGCTTGTAAGACCAGATACATGTTGATAGTTATGACCAACAACTCGTCATTTTTGTTTATTATGGAATTTTCATGAGCTGTTGCCCAAAATTCTGGGGTTCCAGGAGGATTTGAATTGACTGTAAAACTAGACACAAGTTTGACAGTTATGACAAAAAACTCGTTGTTTTCATGTTTTATGGTCGTTTTCATGAGCTATTTCTCACAGTTTTGGGGTTCAATGGTGCTTTGAAAGGCCAATAAGACACGATACATCATTGAGACATATGTACAAAAATGCGTTATTTTCGTGTTTTATGGCCATTTTCATGAGCTATTGCCCACTATTTTGGGGTTCCAGGGAAATTTGCATGGCCCATAAGTCCCAATACATGTTTGAGAGATTTTACCAAAAACTCGTGGTTTTTGTATTTTATGGCCCTTTTCATGAGCTATTGCCCACTATTTTGGGGTTCTATGTCAATTAGCAGCGCCTGTAAGACGTGATACATGTTTGAGAGATATGACCAAAACTCGTCGTTATTATTTATTACGGCCGTTTTCATGAGCTATTGCCCATAATTCGGGGGTTCTAGTAGGATTTGCATTGAGCGTAATACTACATACATGTTTGACAATTATGACCAAAAACTCGTTGTTTTCATGTTTTAGGGTCGTTTTCATGAGCTATTTCCCACAGTTTCGGGGTTTATTGGTGATTTGCACGGCCCGTAAGTCCTGATATGTCATTGAGAGATTTGTCCAAAACCTCGTCATTTTTTGTGTTTTACACCCATTTTCATGAGTTATTTCCCACAGTTTTGGGGTTCCTCGGCAAATTGCATGGCCTGTAAGACCCGATACATGTTTGAGAGTGATGTCCAAAAACTCGTCGTTTTCGTGTTTTCTTGCTGGTTTCATCACCTATTGCCCACAGTTTTGGGGTTCCAGGGCAATTTGCATGGCCCATAATACCCAATACATGTTTGAGAGATTTGAAGAAAAACTCGTGGTTTTCGTGTTTTATGGCCATTTTCATGAGCTATTGCCCACTATTTTGGGGTTGTAGGACAATTTTGATGGCCCATAAGACCCAATACATGTTTTAGTGATTTTACCAAAAACTCGTGGTTTTCATGGTTTATGGCCCTTTTAATGAGTTATTTCCCACTGTTTTGGGGTTTTATGTCGGCTTGCATGGCCCGTAAGACCCGATACAAGTTTGAGAGACATGACCAAATACTCCTCATTTTTGTGTTTTGTGGATGTTTTCATGAGCTATTGCCCACAGTTTTACGTTCCAGGAGGATTTGCATGGACCGTAAGACCAGATACATGTTTGATAGTTATGGTCAAAAACTCGTCGCTTTCGTGTTTTTCGGCTATTTTCATGAGCTATTGCCCATAGTTTTGGGGTTCCGGGGCAATTTGCATGGCCCATAAGACCTGATACATGTTTGAGAGATTTTACCAAAAACTCGTGGTTTTCGTGTTTTAGGGCCCTTTTTGATGAGCTATTTACCACCATTTTGGGGTTCTATGTCGATTAGCAGGGCCCGTAAGACCTGATACATGTTTGAGAGATATGACAAAAACTTGTCGTCATTTTTTATTATAGCCATTTTCATGAGCTATTGCCCACAATTCCAGGGTTCTAGGAGGATTTGTATTGAGCATAAGACCTAGATAAATGTTTGACAGTTATGACCAAAAACTCGTTGTGTGTTTTATGGTTGTTTTCATGAGTTATTGCCCACGGTTTTGGGGTTCCGTGGTGATTTGCACGGCCCGAAAGACCTAATACATCATTGAGAGATATGTCTAAAAACTCATCCTTTTTTGTGTTTTAGGGTCATTTTCATGACTTATTTCCCACAGTTTTGGGGTTCCTAGGCAATTTGCATGGCCCGTAAGACCCGATACATGTTTGAGAGTGATGTCCAAAAACACGTCATTTTCGTGTTTTATGGGCATTTTCACGAGCTATTGCCCACTATTTTGGGGTTCCAGGGGAATTTGCATTGCACATAAGACCCAATACATGTTTGAGAGATTTTAAGAAAAACTCGTGGTTTTCGTGTTTTATTGCCATTTTCATGAGCTATTGCCCACTATTTTGTGGTTCCAGGGAAACATGCATGGCCCATAAGACCCCATACATGTTTGAGCGATATGACCAAATACTTGTCGTTTTCGTGTTTTGTGGCCATTTTCATGAGTTATTTCCCACTATTTTGGGGTTCTAGGGCAATTTGCATGCCTTGTAAGACCAGATACATGTTGATAGTTATGACCAACAACTCGTCATTTTTGTTTATTATGGAGTTTTCATGAGCTGTTGCCCATAATTCTGGGGTTCCAGGAGGATTTGAATTGACTGTAAAACTAGACACAAGTTTGACAGTTATGACAAAAAACTCGTTGTTTTCATGTTTTATGGTTGTTTTCATGAGCTATTTCTCACAGTTTTGGGGTTCAATGGTGCTTTGAATGGCCAATAATACCTGATACATCATTGAGACATATGTACAAAAATGCGTTATTTTCGTGTTTTATGGCCATTTTCATGAGCTATTGCCCACTATTTTGGGGTTCCAGGGAAATTTGCATGGCTCATAAGTCCCAATACATGTTTGAGAGATTTTACCAAAAACTCGTGGTTTTTGTATTTTATGGCCCTTTTCATGAGCTATTGCCCACTATTTTGGGGTTCTATGTCAATTAGCAGCGCCTGTAAGACGTGATACATGTTTGACAGATATGACCAAAACTCGTCGTTATTATTTATTATGGCCGTTTTCATGAGCAATTGCCCACAATTCGGGGGTTCTAGTAGGATTTGCATTAAGCGTAATACTACATACATGTTTGACAATTATGACCAAAAACTCGTTGTTTTCATGTTTTATGGTCGTTTTCATGAGCTATTTCCAACAGTTTCGGGGTTTAGTCGTGATTTGCATGGCCCGTAAGTCCTGATATGTCATTGAGAGATTTGTCCAAAACCTCGTCATTTTTTGTGTTTTACACCCATTTTCATGAGTTATTTCCCACAGTTTTGGGGTTCCTTGGCAAATTGCATGGCCTGTAAGACCCGATACATGTTTGAGAGTGATGTCCAAAAACTCATTGTTTTCGTCTTTTCTTGCTGTTTTCATCACCTATTGCCCACAGTTTTGGGGTTCTAGGACAATTTGCATGGCCCATAATACCCAATACTTGTTTGAGAGATTTGAAGAATAACTCGTGGTTTTCGTGTTTTATGGCCATTTTCATGAGCTATTGCCCACTATTTAGGGGTTGTAGGACAATATTGATGGCCCATAAGACCCAATACATGTTTTAGAGATTTTACCAAAAACTCGTGGTTTTCATGGTTTATGGCCCTTTTAATGAGTTATTTCCCACTGTTTTGGGGTTTTATGTCGACTTGCATGGCCCGTAAGACCCGATACAAGTTTGAGAGACATGACCAAATACTTCTCATTTTTGTGTTTCGTGGATGTTTTCATGAGCTATTGCCCATAGTTTTACGTTCCAGGAGGATTTGCATGGACCGTAAGACCAGATACATGTTTGATAGTTATGGTCAAAAACTCGTCGCTTTCGTGTTTTACGGCTATTTTCATGAGCTATTGCCCATAGTTTTGGGGTTCCGGGGCAATTTGCATGGCCCATAAGACCTGATACATGTTTGAGAGATTTTACCAAAAACTCGTGGTTTTTGTGTTTTAGGGCCCTTTTTGATGAGCTATTTACCACTATTTTGGGGTTCTACGTAGATTAGCAGGGCCCGTAAGACCTGATACATGTTTGAGAGATATGACGAAAACTTGTCGTCATTATTTATTATAGCCGTTTTCATGAGCTATTGCCCACAATTCTAGGGTTCTAGGAGGATTTGTATTGAGCATACTAGACAAATGTTTGACAGTTATGACCAAAAACTCGTTGTGTGTTTTATGGTTGTTTTCATGAGTTATTGCCCAGGGTTTTGGTGTTCAGTGGTGATTTGCACGGCCCGAAAGACCTGATACATCATTGAGAGATATGTCTAAAAACTCATCCTTTTTTGTGTTTTAGGGTCATTTTCATGACTTATTTCCCATAGTTTTGGGGTTCCTAGGCAATTTGCATGGCCCGTAAGACCCGATACATGTTTGAGAGTGATGTCCAAAAACACGTCATTTTCGTGTTTTATGGGCATTTTCACGAGCTATTGCCCACTATTTTGGGGTTCCAGGGGAATTTGCATTGCACATAAGAGCCAATACATTTTGTGAGATTTTAAGAAAAACTCGTGGTTTTCGTGTTTTATTGCCATTTTCATGAGCTATTGCCCACTATTTTGTGGTTCCAGGGAAACTTGCATGGCCCATAAGACCCAATACATGTTTGAGCGATATGACCAAATACTTGTCGTTTTCGTGTTTTGTGGCCATTTTCATGAGTTATTTCCCACTATTTTGGGGTTCTAGGGCAATTTGCATGGCTTGTAAGACCAGATACATGTTGATAGTTATGACCAACAACTCGTCATTTTTGTTTATTATGGAATTTTCATGAGCTGTTGCCCAAAATTACAGGGTTCAGAGGATTTGAATTGGTATAAAACTAGACACAAGTTTGACAGTTATGACAAAAAACTCGTTGTTTTCATGTTTTATGGTCGTTTTCATGAGCTATTTCTCACAGTTTTGGGGTTCAATGGTGCTTTGAATGGCCAATAAGACCTGATACATCATTGAGACATATGTACAAAAATGCGTTATTTTCGTGTTTTATGGCCATTTTCATGAGCTATTGCCCACTATTTTGGGGTTCCAGGGAAATTTGCATGGCCCATAAGTCCCAATACATGTTTGAGAGATTTTACCAAAAACTCGTGGTTTTTGTATTTTATGGCCCTTTTCATGAGCTATTGCCCACTATTTTGGGGTTCTATGTCAATTAGCAGCGCCTGTAAGACGTGATACATGTTTGAGAGATATGACCAAAACTCGTCGTTATTATTTATTACGGCCGTTTTCATGAGCTATTGCCCATAATTCGGGGGTTCTAGTAGGATTTGCATTGAGCGTAATACTACATACATGTTTGACAATTATGACCAAAAACTCGTTGTTTTCATGTTTTAGGGTCGTTTTCATGAGCTATTTCCCACAGTTTCGGGGTTTATTGGTGATTTGCACGGCCCGTAAGTCCTGATATGTCATTGAGAGATTTGTCCAAAACCTCGTCATTTTTTGTGTTTTACACCCATTTTCATGAGTTATTTCCCACAGTTTTGGGGTTCCTCGGCAAATTGCATGGCCTGTAAGACCCGATACATGTTTGAGAGTGATGTCCAAAAACTCGTCGTTTTCGTGTTTTCTTGCTGGTTTCATCACCTATTGCCCACAGTTTTGGGGTTCCAGGGCAATTTGCATGGCCCATAATACCCAATACATGTTTGAGAGATTTGAAGAAAAACTCGTGGTTTTCGTGTTTTATGGCCATTTTCATGAGCTATTGCCCACTATTTTGGGGTTGTAGGACAATTTTGATGGCCCATAAGACCCAATACATGTTTTAGTGATTTTACCAAAAACTCGTGGTTTTCATGGTTTATGGCCCTTTTAATGAGTTATTTCCCACTGTTTTGGGGTTTTATGTCGGCTTGCATGGCCCGTAAGACCCGATACAAGTTTGAGAGACATGACCAAATACTCCTCATTTTTGTGTTTTGTGGATGTTTTCATGAGCTATTGCCCACAGTTTTACGTTCCAGGAGGATTTGCATGGACCGTAAGACCAGATACATGTTTGATAGTTATGGTCAAAAACTTCAGCTTTTCGTGTTTTTCGGCTATTT
Source organism: Avena insularis (assembly GCA_023614405.1). Lineage (NCBI taxonomy): Eukaryota > Viridiplantae > Streptophyta > Magnoliopsida > Poales > Poaceae > Avena > Avena insularis. The sequence continues at coordinate 473,166,147 of CM042693.1, read as the reverse complement.
TCATGAGCTATTGCCCATAGTTTTGGGGTTCCGGGGCAATTTGCATGGCCCATAAGACCTGATACATGTTTGAGAGATTTTACCAAAAACTCGTGGTTTTCGTGTTTTAGGGCCCTTTTTGATGAGCTATTTACCACCATTTTGGGGTTCTATGTCGATTAGCAGGGCCCGTAAGACCTGATACATGTTTGAGAGATATGACAAAAACTTGTCGTCATTTTTTATTATAGCCATTTTCATGAGCTATTGCCCACAATTCCAGGGTTCTAGGAGGATTTGTATTGAGCATAAGACCTAGATAAATGTTTGACAGTTATGACCAAAAACTCGTTGTGTGTTTTATGGTTGTTTTCATGAGTTATTGCCCACGGTTTTGGGGTTCCGTGGTGATTTGCACGGCCCGAAAGACCTAATACATCATTGAGAGATATGTCTAAAAACTCATCCTTTTTTGTGTTTTAGGGTCATTTTCATGACTTATTTCCCACAGTTTTGGGGTTCCTAGGCAATTTGCATGGACCGTAAGACCCGATACATGTTTGAGAGTGATGTCCAAAAACACGTCATTTTCGTGTTTTATGGGCATTTTCACGAGCTATTGCCCACTATTTTGGGGTTCCAGGGGAATTTGCATTGCACATAAGACCCAATACATGTTTGAGAGATTTTAAGAAAAACTCGTGGTTTTCGTGTTTTATTGCCATTTTCATGAGCTATTGCCCACTATTTTGTGGTTCCAGGGAAACTTGCATGGCCCATAAGACCCAATACATGTTTGAGCGATATGACCAAATACTTGTCGTTTTCGTGTTTTGTGGCCATTTTCATGAGTTATTTCCCACTATTTTGGGGTTCTAGGGCAATTTGCATGGCTTGTAAGACCAGATACATGTTGATAGTTATGACCAACAACTCGTCATTTTTGTTTATTATGGAATTTTCATGAGCTGTTGCCCAAAATTCTGGGGTTCCAGGAGGATTTGAATTGACTGTAAAACTAGACACAAGTTTGACAGTTATGACAAAAAACTTGTTGTTTTCATGTTTTATGGTCGTTTTCATGAGCTATTTCTCACAGTTTTGGGGTTCAATGGTGCTTTGAATGGCCAATAAGACCTGATACATCATTGAGACATATGTACAAAAATGCGTTATTTTCGTGTTTTATGGCCATTTTCATGAGCTATTGCCCACTATTTTGGGGTTCCAGGGAAATTTGCATGGCCCATAAGTCCCAATACATGTTTGAGAGATTTTACCAAAAACTCGTGGTTTTTGTATTTTATGGCCCTTTTCATGAGCTATTGCCCACTATTTTGGGGTTCTATGTCAATTAGCAGCGCCTGTAAGACGTGATACATGTTTGTTAGATATGACCAAAACTCGTCGTTATTATTTATTATGGCCGTTTTCATGAGCAATTGCCCACAATTTGGGGGTTCTAGTAGGATTTGCATTAAGCGTAATACTACATACATGTTTGACAATTATGACCAAAAACTCGTTGTTTTCATGTTTTATGGTCGTTTTCATGAGCTATTTCCAACAGTTTCGGGGTTTAGTCGTGATTTGCATGGCCCGTAAGTCCTGATATGTCATTGAGAGATTTGTCCAAAACCTCGTCATTTTTTGTGTTTTACACCCATTTTCATGAGTTATTTCCCACAGTTTTAGGGTTCCTTGGCAAATTGCATGGCCTGTAAGACCCGATACATGTTTGAGAGTGATGTCCAAAAACTCATTGTTTTCGTGTTTTCTTGCTGTTTTCATCACCTATTGCCCACAGTTTTGGGGTTCCAGGGCAATTTGCATGGCCCATAATACCCAATACTTGTTTGAGAGATTTGAAGAATAACTCGTGGTTTTCGTGTTTTATGGCCATTTTCATGAGCTATTGCCCACTATTTTGGGGTTGTAGGACAATATTGATGGCCCATAAGACCCAATACATGTTTTAGAGATTTTACCAAAAACTCGTGGTTTTCATGGTTTATGGCCCTTTTAATGAGTTATTTCCCACTGTTTTGGGGTTTTATGTCGACTTGCATGGCCCGTAAGACCCGATACAAGTTTGAGAGACATGACCAAATACTCCTCATTTTTGTGTTTCGTGGATGTTTTCATGACCTATTGCCCACAGTTTTACGTTCCAGGAGGATTTGCATGGACCGTAAGACCAGATACATGTTTGATAGTTATGGTCAAAAACTCGTCGCTTTCGTGTTTTACGGCTATTTTCATGAGCTATTGCCCATAGTTTTGGGGTTCCGGGGCAATTTGCATGGCCCATAAGACCTGATACATGTTTGAGAGATTTTACCAAAAACTCGTGGTTTTCGTGTTTTAGGGCCCTTTTTGATGAGCTATTTACCACTATTTTGGGGTTCTACGTCGATTAGCAGGGCCCGTAAGACCTGATACATGTTTGAGAGATATGACGAAAACTTGTCGTCATTATTTATTATAGCCGTTTTCATGAGCTATTGCCCACAATTCTAGGGTTCTAGGAGGATTTGTATTGAGCATAAGACCTAGATAAATGTTTGACAGTTATGACCAAAAACTCGTTGTGTGTTTTATGGTTGTTTTCATGAGTTATTGCCCACAGTTTTGGGGTTCTGTGGTGATTTGCACGGCCCGAAAGACCTAATACATCATTGAGAGATATGTCTAAAAACTCATCCTTTTTTGTGTTTTAGGGTCATTTTCATGACTTATTTCCCACAGTTTTGGGGTTCCTAGGCAATTTGCATGGCCCGTAAGACCCGATACATGTTTGAGAGTGATGTCCAAAAACACGTCATTTTCGTGTTTTATGGGCATTTTCACGAGCTATTGCCCACTATTTTGGGGTTCCAGGGGAATTTGCATTGCACATAAGACCCAATACATGTTTGAGAGATTTTAAGAAAAACTCGTGGTTTTCGTGTTTTATTGCCATTTTCATGAGCTATTGCCCACTATTTTGTGGTTCCAGGGAAACATGCATGGCCCATAAGACCCCATACATGTTTGAGCGATATGACCAAATACTTGTCGTTTTCGTGTTTTGTGGCCATTTTCATGAGTTATTTCCCACTATTTTGGGGTTCTAGGGCAATTTGCATGCCTTGTAAGACCAGATACATGTTGATAGTTATGACCAACAACTCGTCATTTTTGTTTATTATGGAGTTTTCATGAGCTGTTGCCCATAATTCTGGGGTTCCAGGAGGATTTGAATTATTTGTAAAACTAGACACAAGTTTGTGATTATGACAAAAACTTCGTTGTTTTCATGTTTTATGGTTGTTTTCAGGATCTATTTCTCACAGTTTTGGGGTTAAATGTTGATTTGTTTGGCCAATATTACCTGATACATCATTGAGACATATGTACAAAAATGCGTTATTTTCGTGTTTTGGCCATTTTCATGAGCTATTGCCCACTATTTTGGGGTTCAGGAAATTTGCATGGCTCATAAGTCCCAATACATGTTTGAGATTTTACCAAAAACTCGTGGTTTTTGTATTTATGGCCCTTTTCATGAGCTATTGCCCACTATTTTGGGGTTCTATGTCAATTAGCAGCGCCTGTAAGACGTGATACATGTTTGACAGATATGACCAAAACTCGTCGTTATTATTTATTATGGCCGTTTTCATGAGCAATTGCCCACAATTCGGGGGTTCTAGTAGGATTTGCATTAAGCGTAATACTACATACATGTTTGACAATTATGACCAAAAACTCGTTGTTTTCATGTTTTATGGTCGTTTTCATGAGCTATTTCCAACAGTTTCGGGGTTTAGTCGTGATTTGCATGGCCCGTAAGTCCTGATATGTCATTGAGAGATTTGTCCAAAACCTCGTCATTTTTTGTGTTTTACACCCATTTTCATGAGTTATTTCCCACAGTTTTGGGGTTCCTTGGCAAATTGCATGGCCTGTAAGACCCGATACATGTTTGAGAGTGATGTCCAAAAACTCATTGTTTTCGTCTTTTCTTGCTGTTTTCATCACCTATTGCCCACAGTTTTGGGGTTCTAGGACAATTTGCATGGCCCATAATACCCAATACTTGTTTGAGAGATTTGAAGAATAACTCGTGGTTTTCGTGTTTTATGGCCATTTTCATGAGCTATTGCCCACTATTTAGGGGTTGTAGGACAATATTGATGGCCCATAAGACCCAATACATGTTTTAGAGATTTTACCAAAAACTCGTGGTTTTCATGGTTTATGGCCCTTTTAATGAGTTATTTCCCACTGTTTTGGGGTTTTATGTCGACTTGCATGGCCCGTAAGACCCGATACAAGTTTGAGAGACATGACCAAATACTCCTCATTTTTGTGTTTCGTGGATGTTTTCATGAGCTATTGCCCATAGTTTTACGTTCCAGGAGGATTTGCATGGACCGTAAGACCAGATACATGTTTGATAGTTATGGTCAAAAACTCGTCGCTTTCGTGTTTTACGGCTATTTTCATGAGCTATTGCCCATAGTTTTGGGGTTCCGGGGCAATTTGCATGGCCCATAAGACCTGATACATGTTTGAGAGATTTTACCAAAAACTCGTGGTTTTTGTGTTTTAGGGCCCTTTTTGATGAGCTATTTACCACTATTTTGGGGTTCTACGTCGATTAGCAGGGCCCGTAAGACCTGATACATGTTTGAGAGATATGACGAAAACTTGTCGTCATTATTTATTATAGCCGTTTTCATGAGCTATTGCCCACAATTCTAGGGTTCTAGGAGGATTTGTATTGAGCATACTAGACAAATGTTTGACAGTTATGACCAAAAACTCGTTGTGTGTTTTATGGTTGTTTTCATGAGTTATTGCCCAGGGTTTTGGTGTTCAGTGGTGATTTGCACGGCCCGAAAGACCTGATACATCATTGAGAGATATGTCTAAAAACTCATCCTTTTTTGTGTTTTAGGGTCATTTTCATGACTTATTTCCCATAGTTTTGGGGTTCCTAGGCAATTTGCATGGCCCGTAAGACCCGATACATGTTTGAGAGTGATGTCCAAAAACACGTCATTTTCGTGTTTTATGGGCATTTTCACGAGCTATTGCCCACTATTTTGGGGTTCCAGGGGAATTTGCATTGCACATAAGAGCCAATACATTTTGTGAGATTTTAAGAAAAACTCGTGGTTTTCGTGTTTTATTGCCATTTTCATGAGCTATTGCCCACTATTTTGTGGTTCCAGGGAAACATGCATGGCCCATAAGACCCAATACATGTTTGAGCGATATGACGAAATACTTGTCGTTTTCGTGTTTTGTGGCCATTTTCATGAGTTATTTCCCACTATTTTGGGGTGCTAGGGCAATTTGCATGGCTTGTAAGACCAGATACATGTTGATAGTTATGACCAACAACTCGTCATTTTTGTTTATTATGGAGTTTTCATGAGCTGTTGCCCATAATTCTGGGGTTCCACGAGGATTTGAATTGACTGTAAAACTAGACACAAGTTTGACAGTTATGACAAAAAACTCGTTGTTTTCATGTTTTATGGTCGTTTTCATGAGCTATTTCTCACAGTTTTGGGGTTCAATGGTGCTTTGAATGGCCAATAAGACCTGATACATCATTGAGACATATGTACAAAAATGCGTTATTTTCGTGTTTTATGGCCATTTTCATGAGCTATTGCCCACTATTTTGGGGTTCTAGGGAAATTTGCATGGCTCATATGTCCCAATACATGTGTGAGAGATTTTACCAAAAACTCGTGGTTTTTGTATTTTATGGCCCTTTTCATGAGCTATTGCCCACTATTTTGGGGTTCTATGTCAATTAGCAGCGCCTGTAAGACGTGATACATGTTTGAGAGATATGACCAAAACTCGTCGTTATTATTTATTATGGCCGTTTTCATGAGCTATTGCCCACAATTCGGGGGTTCTAGTAGGATTTGCATTGAGCGTAATACTACATACATGTTTGACAATTACGACCAAAAACTCGTTGTTTTCATGTTTTATGGTCGTTTTCATGAGCTATTTCCCACAGTTTCGGGGTTTAGTGGTGATTTGCACGGCCCGTAAGTCCTGATATGTCATTGAGAGATTTGTCCAAAATCCTCGTCATTTTTTGTGTTTTACACCCATTTTCATGAGTTATTTCCCACGGTTTTGGGGTTCCTCGGCAAATTGCATGGCCTGTAAGACCCGATACATGTTTGAGAGTGATGTCCAAAAACTCGTCGTTTTTGTGTTTTCTTGCTGTTTTCATCACCTATTGCCCACAGTTTTGGGGTTCCAGGGCAATTTGCATGGCCCATAATACCCAATACTTGTTTGAGAGATTTGAAGAATAACTCGTGGTTTTCGTGTTTTATGGCCATTTTCATGAGCCATTGCCCACTATTTTGGGGTTGTAGGACAATTTTGATGGCCTAGAAGACCCAATACATGTTTTAGAGATTTTACCAAAAACTCGTGGTTTTCATGGTTTATGGCCCTTTTAATGAGTTATTTCCCACTGTTTTGGGGTTTTATGTCGACTTGCATGGCCCGTAAGACCCGATACAAGTTTGAGAGACATGACCAAATACTCCTCATTTTTGTGTTTTGTGGATGTTTTCATGAGCTATTGCCCACAGTTTTACGTTCCAGGAGGTTTTGCATGGACCGTAAGACCAGATACATGTTTGATAGTTATGGTCAAAAACTCGTCGCTTTCGTGTTTTACGGCTATTTTCATGAGCTATTGCCCATAGTTTTGGGGTTCCGGGGCAATTTGCATGGCCCATAAGACCTGATACATGTTTGAGAGATTTTACCAAAAACTCGTGGTTTTCGTGTTTTAGGGCCCTTTTTGATGAGCTATTTCCCACTATTTTGGGGTTCTACGTCGATTAGCAGGGCCCGTTAGACCTGATACATGTTTGAGAGATATGACCAAAACTTGTCGTTATTATTTATTATAGCGTTTTCATGAGCTATTGCCCACAATTCTAGGGTTCTAGGAGGATTTGTATTGAGCATAAGACTAGATAAATGTTTGACAGTTATGACCAAAAACTCGTTGTGTGTTTTATGGTTGTTTTCATGAGTTATTGCCCACGGTTTTGGGGTTCAGTGGTGATTTGCACGGCCCGAAAGACCTGATACATCATTGAGAGATATGTCTAAAAACTCATCCTTTTTTGCGTTTTATGGTCATTTTCATGACTTATTTCCCACAGTTTTGGGGTTCCTAGGAAATTTGCATGGCCCGTAAGAACCGATACATGTTTGAGAGTGATGTCCAAAAACACGTCATTTTCGTGTTTTATGGGCATTTTCACGAGCTATTGCCCACTATTTTGGGGTTCCAGGGGAATTTGCATTGCACATAAGACCCAATACATTTTGTGAGATTTTAAGAAAAACTCGTGGTTTTCGTGTTTTATTGCCATTTTCATGAGCTATCGCCCACTATTTTGTGGTTCCAGGGAAACATGCATGGCCCATAAGACCCAATACATGTTTGAGCGATATGACCAAATACTTGTCGTTTTCGTGTTTTGTGGCCATTTTCATGAGTTATTTCCCACTATTTTGGGGTGCTAGGGCAATTTGCATGGCTTGTAAGACCAGATACATGTTGATAGTTATGACCAACAACTCGTCATTTTTGTTTATTATGGAGTTTTCATGAGCTGTTGCCCATAATTCTGGGGTTCCAGGAGGATTTGAATTAACTATAAAACTAGACACAAGTTTGACAGTTATGACAAAAAACTCGTTGTTTTCATGTTTTATGGTCGTTTTCATGAGCTATTTCTCACAGTTTTGGGGTTCAATGGTGCTTTGAATGGCCAATAAGACCTGATACATCATTGAGACATATGTACAAAAATGCGTTATTTTCGTGTTTTATGGCCATTTTCATGAGCTATTGCCCACTATTTTGGGGTTCTAGGAAAATTTGCATGGCTCATAAGTCCCAATACATGTTTGAGAGATTTTACCAAAAACTCGTGGTTTTTGTATTTTATGGCCCTTTTCATGAGCTATTGCCCACTATTTTGGGGTTCTATGTCAATTAGCAGCGCCTGTAAGACGTGATACATGTTTGAGAGATATGACCAAAAACTCGTCGTTATTATTTATTATGGCCGTTTTCATGAGCTATTGCCCACAATTCGGGGGTTCTAGTAGGATTTGCATTGAGCGTAATACTACATACATGTTTGACAATTACGACCAAAAACTCGTTGTTTTCATGTTTTATGGTCGTTTTCATGAGCTATTTCCCACAGTTTCGGGGTTTAGTGGTGATTTGCACGGCCCGTAAGTCCTGATATGTCATTGAGAGATTTGTCCAAAACCTCGTCATTTTTTGTGTTTTACACCCATTTTCATGAGTTATTTCCCACGGTTTTGGGGTTCCTCGGCAAATTGCATGGCCTGTAAGACCCGATACATGTTTGAGAGTGATGTCCAAAAACTCGTCGTTTTCGTGTTTTCTTGCTATTTTCATCACCTATTGCCCACAGTTTTGGGGTTCCAGGGCAATTTGCATGGCCCATAATACCCAATACTTGTTTGAGAGATTTGAAGAATAACTCGTGGTTTTCGTGTTTTATGGCCATTTTCATGAGCCATTGCCCACTATTTTGGGGTTGTAGGACAATTTTGATGGCCCATAAGACCCAATACATGTTTTAGAGATTTTACCAAAAACTCATGGTTTTCATGGTTTATGGCCCTTTTAATGAGTTATTTCCCACTGTTTTGGGGTTTTATGTCGACTTGCATGGCCCGTAAGACCCGATACAAGTTTGAGAGACATGACCAAATACTCCCCATTTTTGTGTTTTGTGGATGTTTTCATGAGCTATTGCCCACAGTTTTACGTTCCAGGAGGTTTTGCATGGACCGTAAGACCATATGCATGTTTGAGAGTTATGGTCAAAAACTCGTCGCTTTCGTGTTTTACGGCTATTTTCATGAGCTATTGCCCATAGTTTTGGGGTTCCGGGGCAATTTGCATGGCCCATAAGACCTGATACATGTTTGAGAGATTTTACCAAAAACTCGTGGTTTTCGTGTTTTAGGGCCCTTTTTGATGAGCTATTTCCCACTATTTTGGGGTTCTACGTCGATTAGCAGGGCCCAAAAGACCTGATACATGTTTGAGAGATATGACCAAAACTTGTCGTTATTATTTATTATAGCCGTTTCCATGAGCTATTGCCCACAATTCTAGGGTTCTAGGAGGATTTGTATTGAGCATAATACTAGATAAATGTTTGACAGTTATGACCAAAAACTCGTTGTGTGTTTTATGGTTGTTTTCATGAGTTATTGCCCACGGTTTTGGGGTTCAGTGGTGATTTGCACGGCCCGAAAGACCTGATACATCATTGAGAGATATGTCTAAAAACTCATCCTTTTTTGTGTTTTAGGGTCATTTTCATGACTTATTTCCCATAGTTTTGGGGTTCCTAGGCAATTTGCATGGCCCGTAAGACCTGATACATGTTTGAGAGTGATGTCCAAAAACACGTCATTTTCGTGTTTTATGGGCATTTTCACGAGCTATTGCCCACTATTTTGGGGTTCCAGGGGAATTTGCATTGCACATAAGACTCAATACATTTTGTGAGATTTTAAGAAAAACTCGTGGTTTTCGTGTTTTATTGCCATTTTCATGAGCTATTGCCCACTATTTTGTGGCTCCAGGGAAACATGCATGGCCCATAAGACCCAATACATGTTTGAGCGATATGACCAAATACTTGTCGTTTTCGTGTTTTGTGGCCATTTTCATGAGTTATTTCCCACTATTTTGGGGTGCTAGGGCAATTTGCATGGCTTGTAAGACCAGATACATGTTGATAGTTATGACCAACAACTCGTCATTTTTGTTTATTATGGAGTTTTCATGAGCTGTTGCCCATAATTCTGGGGTTCTAGGAGGATTGGAATTGACTGTAAAACTAGACACAAGATTGACAGTTATGACAAAAAACTCGTTGTTTTCATGTTTTATGGTCGTTTTCATGAGCTATTTCTCACAGTTTTGGGGTTCAATGGTGCTTTGAATGGCCAATAAGACCTGGTACATCATTGAGACATATGTACAAAAATGCGTTATTTTCGTGTTTTATGGCCATTTTCATGAGCTATTGCCCACTATTTTGGGGTTCCGGGGAAATTTGCATGGCTCATAAGTCCCAATACATGTTTGAGAGATTTTACCAAAAACTCGTGGTTTTTGTATTTTTATGGCCCTTTTCATGAGCTATTGCCCACTATTTTGGGGTTCTATGTCAATTAGCAGCGCCTGTAAGACGTGATACATGTTTGAGAGATATGCCCAAAACTCGTCGTTATTATTTATTATGGCCGTTTTCATGAGCTATTGCCCACAATTCGGGGGTTCTAGTAGGATTTGCATTGAGCGTAATACTACATACATGTTTGACAATTATGACCAAAAACTCGTTGTTTTCATGTTTTATGGTCGTTTTCATGAGCTATTTCCCACAGTTTCGGGGTTTAGTGGTGATTTGCACGGCCCGTAAGTCCTGATATGTCATTGAGAGATTTGTCCAAAACCTCGTCATTTTTTGTGTTTTACACCCATTTTCATGAGTTATTTCCCACGGTTTTGGGGTTCCTCGGCAAATTGCATGGCCTGTAAGACCCGATACATGTTTGAGAGTGATGTCCAAAAACTCGTCGTTTTCGTGTTTTCTTGCTGTTTTCATCACGTATTGCCCACAGTTTTGGGGTTCCAGGGCAATTTGCATGGCCCATAATACCCAATACATGTTTGAGAGATTTGAAGAAAAACTCGTGGTTTTCGTGTTTTATGGCCATTTTTATGAGCTATTGCCCACTATTTTGGGGTTGTAGGACAATTTTGATGGCCCATAAGACCCAATACATGTTTTAGAGATTTTACCAAATACTCGCGGTTTTCATGGTTTATGGCCCTTTTAATGAGTTATTTCCCACTGTTTTGGGGTTTTATGTCGACTTGCATGGCCCGTAAGACCCGATACAAGTTTGAGAGACATGACCAAATACTCCTCATTTTTGTGTTTTGTGGATGTTTTCATGAGCTATTGCCCACAGTTTTACGTTCCAGGAGGTTTTGCATGGACCGTAAGACCAGATACATGTTTGATAGTTATGGTCAAAAACTCGTCGCTTTCGTGTTTTACGGCTATTTTCATGAGCTATTGCCCATAGTTTTGGGGTTCCGGGGCAATTTGCATGGCCCATAAGACCTGATACATGTTTGAGAGATTTTACCAAAAACTCGTGGTTTCCGTGTTTTAGGGCCCTTTTTGATGAGCTATTTCCCACTATTTTGGGGTTCTACGTCGATTAGCAGGGCCCGTAAGACCTGATACATGTTTGAGAGATATGACCAAAAGTTGTCGTTATTATTTATTATAGCTGTTTTCATGAGCTATTGCCCACAATTCCAGGGTTCTAGGAGGATTTGTATTTAGCATAAGACTAGATAAATGATTGACAGTTATGACCAAAAACTCGTTGTTTTCATGTTTTATGGTCGTTTTCATGAGCTATTTCCCACAGTTTCGGGGTTTTTGCACGGCCCGTAAGTCCTGATATGTCGTTGAGAGATTTGTCCAAAACCTCGTCATTTTTTGTGTTTTACACCCATTTTCATGAGTTATTTCCCACAATTTTGGGGTTCCTCGGCAAATTGCATGGCCTGTAAGACCCGATACATGTTTGAGAGTGATGTCCAAAAACTCGTCGTTTTCGTGTTTTCTTGCTGTTTTCATCACCTATTGCCCAAAGTTTTGGGGTTCCAGGGCAATTTGCATGGCCCATAATACCCAATACATGTTTGAGAGATTTGAAGAAAAACTCGTGGTTTTCGTGTTTTATGGCCATTTTCATGAGCTATTGCCCACTATTTTGGCGTTGTAGGACAATTTTGATGGCCCATAAGACCCAATACATGTTTTAGAGATTTTACCAAATACTCGTGGTTTTCATGGTTTATGGCCCTTTTAATGAGTTATTTCCCAATGTTTTGGGGTTTTATGTCGACTTTCATGGCCCGTAAGACCCGATACAAGTTTGAGAGACATGACCAAATACTCCTCATTTTTGTGTTTTGTGGATGTTTTCATGAGCTATTGCCCACAGTTTTACGTTCCAGGAGGATTTGCATGGACCGTAAGACCAGATACATGTTTGATAGTTATGGTCAAAAACTCGTCACTTTCGTGTTTTACGGCTATTTTCATGAGCTATTGCCTATAGTTTTGGGGTTCCGGGGAAATTTGCATGGCCCATAAGACTTGATACATGTTTGAGAGATTTTACCAAAAACTCGTGGTTTTCGTGTTTTAGGGCCCTTTTTGATGAGCTATTTCCCACTATTTTGGGGTTCTACGTCGATTAGCAGGGCCCGTAAGACCTGATACATGTTTGAGAGATATGACGAAAAGTTGTCGTTATTATTTATTATAGCCATTTTCATGAGCTATTTCCCACAATTCTAGGGTTCTAGGAGGATTTGTATTGAGCATAAGACTAGATAAATGTTTGACAGTTATGACCAAAAACTCGTTGTGTGTTTTATGGTTGTTTTCATGAGTTATTGCCCAATGTTTTGGGGTTCAGTGGTGATTTGCACGGCCCAAAAGACTTGATACATCATTGAGAGATATGTCTAAAAACTCATCCTTTTTTGTGTTTTAGGGTCATTTTCATGACTTATTTCCCACAGTTTTGGGGTTCCTAGGCAATTTGCATGGCCCGTAAGACCCGATACATGTTTGAGAGTGATGTCCAAAAACACGTCATTTTCGTGTTTTATGGGCATTTTCACGAGCTATTGCCCACTATTTTGGGGTTCTAGGGGAATTTGCATTGCACATAAGACCCAATACATTTTGTGAGATTTTAAGAAAAACTCGTGGTTTTCGTGTTTTTTTGCCATTTTCATGAGCTATTACCCACTATTTTGTGGTTCCAGGGAAACATGCATGGCCCATAAGACCCAATACATGTTTGAGCGATATGACCAAATACTTGTCGTTTTCGTGTTTTGTGGCCACTTTCATGAGCTATTTCCCACTATTTTGGGGTTCTAGGGCAATTTGCATGGCTTGTAAGACCAGATACATGTTGATAGTTATGACCAACAACTCGTCATTTTTGTTTATTATGGAGTTTTCATGAGCTGTTGCCCATAATTATGGGCTTGCAGGAGGATTTGAATTGAATGTAAAACTAGACACAAGTTTAACATTTATGACAAAAAACTCGTTGTTTTCATGTTTTATGGTCGTTTTCATGAGCTATTTCTCATAGTTTTGGGGTTCAATGGTGCTTTGAATGGCCAATAAGACCTGATACATCATTGAGATATATACAAAAATGCGTTATTTTCGTGTTTTATGGCCATTTCATGTGCTATTTCCCACTATTTTGCGGTTCCAGGGAAATTTGCATGGCTCATAAGTCCCAATACATGTTTGAGAGATTTTACCAAAAACTCGTGGTTTTTGTATTTTATGGCCCTTTTCATGAGCTATTGCCCACTATTTTGGGGTACTATGTCAATTAGCAGCGCCTGTAAGACGTGATACATGTTTGAGAGATCTGACCAAAACTCGTCGTTATTATTTATTATGGCCGTTTTCATGAGCTATTGCCCACAATTCGGGGGTTCTAGAAGGATTTGCATTGAGCGTAATACTACATACATGTTTGACAATTATAACCAAAAACTCGTTGTTTTCATGTTTTATGGTCGTTTTCATGAGATATTGCCCACAGTTTCGGGGTTTAGTGGTGAATTCACGGCCCGTAAGTCCTGATATGTCATTGAGAGATTTGTCCAAAACCTTGTCATTTTTTGTGTTTTACACCCATTTTCATGAGTTATTTCCCACAGTTTTGGGGTTCCTCGGCAAATTGCATGGCCTGTAAGACCCGATACATGTTTGAGAGTGATGTCCAAAAACTCATCGTTTTCGTGTTTTCTTGCTGTTTTCATCACCTATTGCCCACAGTTTTGGGGTTCCAGGGAAATTTGCATGGCCCATAATACCCAATACATGTTTGAGAGATTTGAAGAAAAACTCGTGGTTTTCGTGTTTTATGGCCATTTTCATGAGCTATTGCCCACTATTTTGGGGTTTCAGGACAATTTTGATGGCCCATAAGACCCAATACATGTTTTAGAGATTTTACCAAAAACTCGTGGTTTTCGTGGTTTATGACCCTTTTAATGAGTTATTTCCCACTGTTTTGGGGTTTTATGTCGACTTGCTTGGCCCGTAAGACCCGATACAAGTTTGAGAGATATGACCAAATACTCCTCATTTTTGTGTTTTGTGGGTGTTTTCATGAGCTATTGCCCACAGTTTTACGTTCCAGGAGGATTTGCATGGACCGTAAGACCAGATACATGTTTGATAGTTATGGTCAAAAACTCGTCGCTTTCGTGTTTTACGGCTATTTTCATGAGCTATTGCCCATAGTTTTGGGGTTCAGGGGCAATTTGCATGGCCCATAAGACCTGATACATGTTTGAGAGATTTTACCAAAAACTCGTGTTTTTCGTGTTTTAGGGCCCTTTTTGATGAGCTATTTCCCACTGTTTTGGGGTTCTATGTCGATTAGCAGGGCTCGTAAGACCTGATACATGTTTCAGAGATATGACCAAAACTTGTCGCTATTATTTATTATAGCCGTTTTCATGAGCTATTGCCCATAATTCTAGGGTTCTGGAAGGATTTGTATTGACCATAAGACTAGATAAATGTTTGACAGTTATGACCAAAAACTCGTTGTGTGTTTTATGGTTGTTTTCTTGAGTTATTGCCCACCGTTTTGAAGTTCAGTGGTGATTTGCACGGCCCGAAAGACCGGATACATCATTGAGAGATATATCTAAAAACTCATCCTTTTTTGTGTTTTAGGGTCATTTTCATGACTTATTTCCCACAGTTTTGGGGTTCCTAGGCAATTTGCATGGCCCGTAAGACCCGATACATGTTTGAGAGTGATGTCCAAAAACACGTCATTTTCGTGTTTTATGGGCATTTTCACGAGCTATTGCCCACTATTTTGGGGTTCCAGGGGAATTTGCATTGCACATAAGACCCAATACATGTTTGAGAGATTTTAAGAAAAACTCGTGGTTTTCGTGTTTTTTGCCATTTTCATGAGCTATTGCCCACTATTTTGTGGTTCCAGGGAAACTTGCATGGCCCATAAGACCCAATACATGTTTGAGCGATATGACCAAACACTTGTCGTTTTCGTGTTTTGTGGCCATTTTCATGAGTTATTTCCCACTATTTTGGGGTGCTAGGGCAATTTGCATGGCTTGTAAGACCAGATACATGTTGATAGTTATGACCAACGACTCGTCATTTTTGTTTATTATGGAGTTTTCATGAGCTGTTGCCCATAATTCTGGGGTTCCAGGAGGATTTGCATGGACTGTAAAACTAGACACAAGTTTGACAGTTATGACAAAAAAACTCGTTGTTTTCATGTTTTATGGTCCTTTTCATGAGCTATTTCTCACAGTTTTGGGGTTCAATGGTGCTTTGAATGGCCAATAAGACCTGATACATCATTGAGACATATGTACAAAAATGCGTTATTTTCGTGTTTTATGGCCATTTTCATGAGCTATTGCCCACTATTTTGGGGTTCCAGGGAAATTTGCATGGCTCATAAGTCCCAATACACGTTTGAGAGATTTTACCAAAAACTCGTGGTTTTTGTATTTTATGGCCCTTTTCATGAGCTATTGCCCACTATTTTGGGGTTGTATGTCAATTAGCAGCGCCTGTAAGACGTGATACATGTTTGAGAGATATGACCAAAACTCGTCGTTATTATTTATTATGGCTGTTTTCATGAGCTATTGCCCACAATTCGCGGGTTCTAGTAGGATTTGCATTGAGCGTAATACCACATACATGTTTGACAATTATGACCAAAAACTCGTTGTTTTCATGTTTTATGGTCGTTTTCATGAGCTATTGCCCACAGTTTCAGGGTTTAGTGGTGATTTGCCTGGCCCGTAAGTCCTGATATTTCATTGAGAGATTTGTCCAAAACCTCGTCATTTTTTGTGTTTTACACCCATTTTCATGAGTTATTTCCCACAGTTTTGGGGTTCCTCGGCAAATTGCATGGCCTGTAAGACCCGATACATGTTTGAGAGTGATGTCCAAAAACTCGTCGTTTTTGAGTTTTCTTGCTGTTTTTATCACCTATTGCCCAAACTTTTGGGGTTCCAGGGCAATATGCATGGCCCATAATACCCAATACATGTTTGAGAGATTTGAAGAAAAACTCGTGGTTTTCGTGTTTTATGGCCATTTTCATGAGCTATTGCCCACTATTTTGGGGTTGTAGGACAATTTTGATGGCCCATAAGACCCAATACGTGTTTTTGAGATTTACCAAAAACTCGTGGTTTTCATGGTTTATGGCCCTTTTAATGAGTTATTTCCCACTGTTTTGGGGTTTTATGTCGACTTGCATGGCCCGTAAGACCCGATACAAGTTTGAGAGACATGACCAAATACTCCTCATTTTTGTGTTTTGTGGATGTTTTCATGAGCTATTGCCCACAGTTTTACGTTCCAGGAGGATTTGCATGGACCGTAAGACCAGATACATGTTTGATAGTTATGGTCAAAAACTCGTCGCTTTCGTGTTTTACGGCTATTTTCATGAGCTATTGCCCATAGTTTTGGGGTTCAGGGGCAATTTGCATGGCCCATAAGACCTGATACATGTTTGAGAGATTTTACCAAAAACTCGTGGTTTTCGTGTTTTAGGGCCCTTTTTGATGAGCTATTTCCCACTGTTTTGGGGTTCTATGTCGATTAGCAGGGCCCGTAAGACCTGATACATGTTTCAGAGATATGACCAAAACTTGTCGCTATTATTTATTATAGCCGTTTTCATGAGCTATTGCCCATAATTCTAGGGTTCTGGAAGGATTTGTATTGACCATAAGACTAGATAAATGTTTGGCAGTTATGACCAAAAACTCGTTGTGTGTTTTATGGTTGTTTTCTTGAGTTATTGCCCACCGTTTTGAGGTTCAGTGGTGATTTGCACGGCCCGAAAGACCGGATACATCATTGAGAGATATATCTAAAAACTCATCCTTTTTTGTGTTTTAGGGTCATTTTCATGACTTATTTCCCACAGTTTTGGGGTTCCTAGGCAATTTGCATGGCCCGTAAGACCCGATACATGTTTGAGAGTGATGTCCAAAAACACGTCATTTTCGTGTTTTATGGGCATTTTCACGAGCTATTGCCCACTATTTTGGGGTTCGAGAATTTGCATTGCACATAAGACCCAATACATGTTTGAGAGATTTTAAGAAAAACTCGTAGTTTTCGTGTTTTTTGCCATTTTCATGAGCTATTGCCCACTATTTTGTGGTTCCAGGGAAACTTGCATGGCCCATAAGACCCAATACATGTTTGAGCGATATGACCAAACACTTGTCGTTTTCGTGTTTTGTGGCCATTTTCATGAGCTATTTCCCACTATTTTGGGGTGCTAGGGCAATTTGCATGGCTTGTAAGACCAGATACATGTTGATAGTTATGACCAACGACTCGTCATTTTTGTTTATTATGGAGTTTTCATGAGCTGTTGCCCATAATTCTGGGGTTCCAGGAGGATTTGCATGGACTGTAAAACTAGACACAAGTTTGACAGTTATGACAAAAAACTCGTTGTTTTCATGTTTTCTGGTCCTTTTCATGAGCTATTTCTCACAGTTTTGGGGTTCAATGGTGCTTTGAATGGCCAATAAGACCTGATACATCATTGAGACATATGTACAAAAATGCGTTATTTTCGTGTTTTATGGCCATTTTCATGAGCTATTGCCCACTATTTTGGGGTTCCAGGGAAATTTGCATGGCTCATAAGTCCCAATACACGTTTGAGAGATTTTACCAAAAACTCGTGGTTTTTGTATTTTATGGCCCTTTTCATGAGCTATTGCCCACTATTTTGGGGTTGTATGTCAATTAGCAGCGCCTGTAAGACGTGATACATGTTTGAGAGATATGACCAAAACTCGTCGTTATTATTTATTATGGCTGTTTTCATGAGCTATTGCCCACAATTCGCGGGTTCTAGTAGGATTTGCATTGAGCGTAATACCACATACATGTTTGACAATTATGACCAAAAACTCGTTGTTTTCATGTTTTATGGTCGTTTTCATGAGCTATTGCCCACAGTTTCAGGGTTTAGTGGTGATTTGCATGGCCCGTAAGTCCTGATATTTCATTGAGAGATTTGTCCAAAACCTCGTCATTTTTTGTGTTTTACACCCATTTTCATGAGTTATTTCCCACAGTTTTGGGGTTCCTCGGCAAATTGCATGGCCTGTAAGCCCCGATACATGTTTGAGAGTGATGTCCAAAAACTCGTCGTTTTTGAGTTTTCTTGCTGTTTTTATCACCTATTGCCCAAACTTTTGGGGTTCCAGGGCAATATGCATGGCCCATAATACCCAATACATGTTTGAGAGATTTGAAGAAAAACTCGTGGTTTTCGTGTTTTATGGCCATTTTCATGAGCTATTGCCCACTATTTTGGGGTTGTAGGACAATTTTGATGGCCCATAAGACCCAATACGTGTTTTTGAGATTTTACCAAAAACTCGTGGTTTTCATGGTTTATGGCCCTTTTAATGAGTTATTTCCCACTGTTTTGGGGTTTTATGTCGACTTGCATGGCCCGTAAGACCCGATACAAGTTTGAGAGACATGACCAAATACTCCTCATTTTTGTGTTTTGTGGATGTTTTCATGAGCTATTGCCCACAGTTTTAAGTTCGGGAGGATTTGCATGGACCGTAAGACCAGATACATGTTTGATAGTTATGGTCAAAAACTCGTCGCTTTCGTGTTTTACGGCTATTTTCATGAGCTATTGCCCATAGTTTTGGGGTCCAGGGGCAATTTGCATGGCCCATAAGACCTGATACATGTTTGAGAGATTTTACCAAAAACTCGTGGTTTTCGTGTTTTAGGGCCCTTTTTGATGAGCTATTTCCCACTGTTTTGGGGTTCTATGTCGATTAGCAGGGCCCGTAAGACCTGATACATGTTTCAGAGATATGACCAAAACTTGTCGCTATTATTTATTATAGCCGTTTTCATGAGCTATTGCCCATAATTCTAGGGTTCTGGAAGGATTTGTATTGACCATAAGACTAGATAAATGTTTGACAGTTATGACCAAAAACTCGTTGTGTTTTTTATGGTTGTTTTCTTGAGTTATTGCCCACCGTTTTGAGGTTCAGTGGTGATTTGCACGGCCCGAAAGACCGGATACATCATTGAGAGATATATCTAAAAACTCATCCTTTTTTGTGTTTTAGGGTCATTTTCATGACTTATTTCCCACAGTTTTGGCGTTCCTAGGCAATTTGCATGGCCCGTAAGACCCGATACATGTTTGAGAGTGATGTCCAAAAACACGTCATTTTCGTGTTTTATGGGCATTTTCACGAGCTATTGCCCACTATTTTGGGGTTCCAGGGGAATTTGCATTGCACATAAGACCCAATACATGTTTGAGAGATTTTAAGAAAACCTCGTGGTTTTTGTGTTTTATTGCCATTTTCATGAGCTATTGCCCACTATTTTGTGGTTCCAGGGAAACTTGCATGGCCCATAAGACCCCATACATGTTTGAGCGATATGACCAAATACTTGTCGTTTTCGTGTTTTGTGGCCATTTTCATGAGCTATTTCCCACTATTTTGGGGTTCTAGGGCAATTTGCATGGCTTGTAAGACCAGATACATGTTGATAGTTATGACCAACAACTCGTCATTTTTGTTTATTATGGAGTCTTCAGGAGCTGTTGCCCATAATTCTGGGGTTCCAGGAGGATTTGCATTGACTGTAAAACTAGACACAAGTTTGACAGTTATGACAAAAAACTCGTTGTTTTCATGTTTTATGGTCGTTTTCATGAGCTATTTCTCACAGTTTTGGGGTTTAATGGTGCTTTGAATGGCCAATAAGACCTGATACATCATTGAGACATATGTACAAAAATGCATTATTTTCGTGTTTTATGGCCATTTTCATGAGCTATTGACCACTATTTTGGGGTTCCAGGGAAATTTGCATGGCTCATAAGTCCCAATACACGTTTGAGAGATTTTACCAAAAACTCGTGGTTTTTGTATTTTATGGCCCTTTTCATGAGCTATTGCCCACTATTTTGGGGTTTTATGTCAATTAGCGCTTTGTAAGACGTGATACATGTTTGAGAGATATGACCAAAACTCGTCGTTATTATTTATTATGGCCGTTTTCATGAGCTATTGCCCACAATTCGGGGGTTCTAGTAGGATTTGCATTGAGCGTAATACTACATACATGTTTGACAATTATGACCAAAAACTCGTTGTTTTCATGTTTTATGGTCGTTTTCATGAGCTATTTCCCACAGTTTCGGGGTTTAGTGGTGATTTGCACGACCCGTAAGTGCTAATATGTCATTGAGAGATTTGTCCAAAACCTCGTCATTTTTTGTGTTCTACACCCATTTTCATGAGTTATTTCCCATAGTTTTGGGGTTCCTCGGCAAATTGCATGGCCCGTAAGACCCGATACATGTTTGAGAGTGATGTCCAAAAACTCGTCGTTTTCGTGTTTTCTTGCTATTTTCATCACCTATTGCCCACAGTTTTGGGGTTCCAGGGCAATTTGCATGGCCCATAATACCCAATACATGTTTGAGAGATTTGAAGAAAAACTCGTGGTTTTCGTGTTTTATGGCCATTTTCATGAGCTATTGCCCACTATTTTGGGGTTCCAGGACAATTTTGATGGCCCATAAGACCCAATACATGTTTTAGTGATTTTACCAAAAACTCGTGGTTTTCATGGTTTATGGCCCTTTTATTGAGTTATTTCCCACTGTTTTGGGGTTTTATGTCGACTTGCATGGCCCGTAAGACCAGATACAAGTTTGAGAGACATGACCAAATACTCCTCATTTTTGTGTTTTGTGGATGTTTTCATGAGCTATTGCCCACAATTCTTGGGTTCTAGGAGGATTTGTATTGAGCATAAGACCTAGATAAATGTTTGACAGTTATGACCAAAAACTCGTTGTGTGTTTTATGGTTGTTTTCATGAGTTATTGCCCACAGTTTTGGGGTTCTGTGGTGATTTGCACGGCCCGAAAGACCTGATACATCATTGAGAGATATGTCTAAAAACTCATCCTTTTTTGTGTTTTAGGGTCATTTTCATGACTTATTTCCCACAGTTTTGGGGTTCCTAGGCCATTTGCATGGCCCGTAAGACCCGATACATGTTTGAGAGTGATGTCCAAAAACACGTCATTTTCGTGTTTTATGGGCATTTTCACGAGCTATTGCCCACTATTTTGGGGTTCCAGGGGAATTTGCATTGCACATAAGACCCAATACATGTTTGAGAGATTTTAAGAAAAACTCGTGGTTTTCGTGGTTTATTGCCATTTTCATGAGCTATTGCCCACTATTTTGTGGTTCCAGGGAAACTTGCATGGCCCATAAGACCCAATACATGTTTTAGAGATTTTACCAAAAACTCGTGGTTTTCGTGGTTTATGACCCTTTTAATGAGTTATTTCCCACTGTTTTGGGGTTTTATGTCGACTTGCTTGGCCCGTAAGACCCGATACAAGTTTGAGAGATATGACCAAATACTCCTCATTTTTGTGTTTTGTGGGTGTTTTCGTGAGCTATTGCCCACAGTTTTACGTTCCAGGAGGATTTGCATGGACCGTAAGACCAGACACATGTTTGATAGTTATGGTCAAAAACTCATCGCTTTCGTGTTTTACGGCTATTTTCATGAGCTATTTCCCATAGTTTTGGGGTTCCAGGGCAATTTGCATGGCCCATAAGACCTGATACATGTTTGAGCGATTTTACCAAAAACTCGTGGTTTTCGTGTTTTAGGGCCCTTTTTGATGAGCTATTTCCCACTATTTTGGGGTTCTATGTCGATTAGCAGGGCCCGTAAGACCTGATACATGTTTGAGAGATATGACCCAAACTTGTCGTTATTATTTATTATAGCCGTTTTCATGAGCTATTGCCCACAATTCTAGGGTTCTAGGAGGATTTGTATTGAGCATAAGACGAGATAAATGTTTGACAGTTATGACCAAAAACTCGTTGTGTGTTTTATGGTTGTTTTCATGAGTTATTGCCCACAGTTTTGGGGTTCAGTGGTGATTTGCACGGCCCAAAAGACCTCATACATCATTGAGAGATATGTCTAAAACTCATCCTTTTTTGTGTTTTAGGGTCATTTTCATGACTTATTTCCCACAGTTTTGGGGTTCCTAGGCAATTTGCATGGCCCGTAAGACCCGATACATGTTTGAGAGTGATGTCCAAAAACACGTCATTTTCGTGTTTTATGGGCATTTTCACGAGCTATTGCCCACTATTTTGGGGTTCCAGGGGAATTTGCATTGCACATAAGACCCAATACATGTTTGAGAGATTTTAAGAAAAACTCGTGGTTTTCGTGTTTTATTGCCATTTTCATGACCTATTGCCCACTATTTTGTGGTTCCAGGGAAACTTGCATGACCCATAAGACCCAATACATGTTTTAGAGATTTTACCAAAAACTCGTGGTTTTCGTGGTTTATGGCCCTTTTAATGAGTTATTTCCCACTGTTTTGGGGTTTTATGTCGACTTGCTTGGCCCGTAAGACCCGATACAAGTTTGAGAGATATGACCAAATACTCCTCATTTTTGTGTTTTGTGGTTGTTTTCATGAGCTATTGTCCACAGTTTTACGTTCCAGGAGGATTTGCATGGACCGTAAGACCAGACACATGTTTGATAGTTATGGTCAAAAACTCATCGCTTTCGTGTTTTACGGCTATTTTCATGAGCTATTTCCCATAGTTTTGGGGTTCCAGGGCAATTTGCATGGCCCATAAGACCTGATACATGTTTGAGCGATTTTACCAAAAACTCGTGGTTTTCGTGTTTTAGGGCCCTTTTTGATGAGCTATTTCCCACTATTTTGGGGTTCTATGTCGATTAGGAGGGCCCGTAAGACCTGATACATGTTTGAGAGATATGACCAAAACTTGTCGTTATTATTTATTATAGCCGTTTTCATGAGCTATTGCCCACAATTCTAGGGTTCTAGGAGGATTTGTATTGAGCATAAGACGAGATAAATGTTTGACAGTTATGACCAAAAACTCGTTGTGTGTTTTATGGTTGTTTTCATGAGTTATTGCCCACAGTTTTGGGGTTCAGTGGTGATTTGCACGGCCCGAAAGACCTCATACATCATTGAGAGATATGTCTAAAACTCATCCTTTTTTGTGTTTTAGGGTCATTTTCATGACTTATTTCCCACAGTTTTGGGGTTCCTAGGCAATTCGCATGGCCCGTAAGACCCGATACATGTTTGAGAGTGATCTCCAAAAACACGTCATTTTCGTGTTTTATGGGCATTTTCACGAGCTATTGCCCACTATTTTGGGGTTCCAGGGGAATTTGCATTGCACATAAGACCCAATACATGTTTGAGAGATTTTAAGAAAAACTCGTGGTTTTCGTGTTTTATTGCCATTTTCATAACCTATTGCCCACTATTTTGGGGTTCCAGGGAAAATTGCATGGCCCATAAGACCCAATACATGTTTTAGAGATTTTAAGAAAAACTCGTGGTTTTCGTGGTTTATTGCCATTTTCATGAGCTATTGCCCACTATTTTGTGGTTTCAGGGAAACTTGCATGGCCCATAAGACCCAATACATGTTTTAGAGATTTTACCAAAAACTCGTGGTTTTCGTGGTTTATGGCCCTTTTAATGAGTTATTTCCCACTGTTTTGGGGTTTTATGTCGACTTGCTTGGCCCGTAAGACCCGATACAAGTTTGAGAGATATGACCAAATACTCCTCATTTTTGTGTTTTGTGGGTGTTTTCATGAGCTATTGTCCACAGTTTTAGGTTCCAGGAGGATTTGCATGGACCGTAAGACCAGATACATGTTTGATAGTTATGGTCAAAAACTCGTCGCTTTCGTGTTTTACGGCTATTTTCATGAGCTATTGCCCATAGTTTTGGGGTTCCAGGGCAATTTGCATGGCCCATAAGACCTGATACATGTTTGAGCGATTTTACCAAAAACTCGTGGTTTTCGTGTTTTAGGGCCCTTTTTGATGAGCTATTTCCCACTATTTTGGGGTTCTATGTCGATTAGCAGGGCCCGTAAGACCTGATACATGTTTGAGAGATATGACCAAAACTTGTCGTTATTATTTATTATAGACGTTTCCATGAACTATTGCCCACAATTCTAGGGTTCTAGGAGGATTTGTATTGAGCATAATACTAGATAAATGTTTGACAGTTATGACCAAAAACTCGTTGTGTGTTTTATGGTTGTTTTCATGAGTTATTGCCCACAATTTTGGGGTTCAGTGGTGATTTGCACGGCCCGAAAGACCTGATACATCATTGAGAGGTATGTCTAAAACTCATCCTTTTTTGTGTTTTAGGGTCATTTTCATGACTTATTTCCCACAGTTTTGGGGTTCCTAGGCAATTTGCATGGCCCGTAAGACCCGATACATGTTTGAGAGTGATGTCCAAAAACACGTCATTTTCGTGTTTTATGGGCATTTTCACGAGCTATTGCCCACTATTTTGGGGTTCCAGGGGAATTTGCATTGCACATAAGACCCAATACATGTTTGAGAGATTTTAAGAAAAACTCGTGGTTTTCGTGGTTTATTGCCATTTTCATGAGCTATTGCCCACTATTTTGTGGTTCCAGGGAAACTTGCATGGCCCATAAGACCCAATACATGTTTTAGAGATTTTACCAAAAACTCGTGGTTTTCGTGGTTTATGGCCCTTTTAATGAGTTATTTCCCACTGTTTTTGGGGTTTTATCGACTTGCTTGGCCGTAAGACCCGATACAAGTTTGAGAGATATGACCAAATACTCCTCATTTTTGTATTTTGTGGGTGTTTTCATGAGCTATTGTCCACAGTTTCGTTCGGGAGGATTTGCATGGACCGTAAGACCCAGCACATGTTTGATAGTTATGGTCAAAAACTCGTCGCTTTCGTGTTTTACGGCTATTTTCATGAGCTATTTCCCATAGTTTTGGGGTTCCAGGGAAATTTGCATGGCCCATAAGACCTGATACATGTTTGAGCGATTTTACCAAAAACTCGTGGTTTTCGTGTTTTATGGCCCTTTTAATGAGTTATTTCCCACTATTTTGGGGTTCTATGTCGATTAGCAGGGCCCGTAAGACCTGATACATGTTTGAGAGATATGACCAAAACTTGTTGTTATTATTTATTATAGCCGTTTTCATGAGCTATTGCCCACAATTCTAGGGTTCTAGGAGGATTTGTATTGAGCATAAGACGAGATAAATGTTTGACAGTTATGACCAAAAACTCGTTGTGTGTTTTATGGTTGTTTTCATGAGTTATTGCCCACAGTTTTGGGGTTCGGTGGTGATTTTACTCCGAAAGACTGATACATCATTGAGAGATATGTCTAAAACTCATCCTTTTGTGTTTTAGGGTCATTTTCATGACTTATTTCCCACAGTTTGGGGTTCCTAGGCAATTTGCATGGCGTAAGACCCGATACATGTTTGAGAGTGATGTCCAAAAACACGTCATTTTCGTGTTTTATGGGCATTTCACAGCTATTGCCCACTATTTTGGGGTTCCAGGGGAATTTGCATTGCACATAAGACCCAATACATGTTTGAGAGATTTTAAGAAAAACTCGTGGTTTTCGTGTTTTATTGCCATTTTCATGACCTATTGCCCACTATTTTGGGGTTCCAGGGAAACTTGCATGGCCCATAAGACCCAATACATGTTTTAGAGATTTTAAGAAAAACTCGTGGTTTTCGTGGTTTATTGCCATTTTCATGAGCTATTGCCCACTATTTTGTGGTTTCAGGGAAACTTGCATGGCCCATAAGACCCAATACATGTTTTAGAGATTTTACCAAAAACTCGTGGTTTTCGTGGTTTATGGCCCTTTTAATGAGTTATTTCCCACTGTTTTGGGGTTTTATGTCGACTTGCTTGGCCCGTAAGACCCGATACAAGTTTGAGAGATATGACCAAATACTCCTCATTTTTGTGTTTTGTGGGTGTTTTCATGAGCTATTGTCCACAGTTTTAGGTTCCAGGAGGATTTGCATGGACCGTAAGACCAGATACATGTTTGATAGTTATGGTCAAAAACTCGTCGCTTTCGTGTTTTACGGCTATTTTCATGAGCTATTTCCCATAGTTTTGGGGTTCCAGGGCAATTTGCATGGCCCATAAGACCTGATACATGTTTGAGCGATTTTACCAAAAACTCGTGATTTTCGTGTTTTAGGGCCCTTTTTGATGAGCTATTTCCCACTATTTTGGGGTTCTATGTCGATTAGCAGGGCCCGTAAGACCTGATACATGTTTGAGAGATATGACCAAAACTTGTCGTTATTATTTATTATAGCCGTTTTCATGAACTATTGCCCACAATTCTAGGGTTCTAGGAGGATTTGTATTGAGCATAAGACTAGATAAATGTTTGACAGTTATGACCAAAAACTCGTTGTGTGTTTTATGGTTGTTTTCATGAGTTATTGCCCACAGTTTTGGGGTTCAGTGGTGATTTGCACGGCCCGAAAGACCTGATACATCATTGAGAGATATGTCTAAAACTCATCCTTTTTTGTGTTTTAGGGTCATTTTCATGACTTATTTCCCACAGTTTTGGGGTTCCTAGGCAATTTGCATGGCCCGTAAGACCCGATACATGTTTGAGAGTGATGTCCAAAAACACGTCATTTTCGTGTTTTATGGGCATTTTCACGAGCTATTGCCCACTATTTTGGGGTTCCAGGGGAATTTGCATTGGACATAACACCCAATACATGTTTGAGAGATTTTAAGAAAAACTCGTGGTTTTCGTGTTTTATTGCCATTTTCATGAGGTATTCCCACTATTTTGTGGTTCTAGGGAAACTTGCATGGCCCATAATACCCAATACATGTTTGAGAGATTTGAAGAAAAACTCGTGGTTTTCGTGTTTTATGGACATTTTCATGAGCTATTGCCCACTATTTTGGGGTTCCAGGACAATTTTGATGGCCCATAAGACCCAATACATGTTTTAGAGATTTTACCAAAAGCTCGTGGTTTTCGTGGTTTATGGCCCTTTTAATGAGTTATTTCCCACTGTTTTGGGGTTTTATGTCGACTTGCTTGGCCCGTAAGACCCGATACAAGTTTGAGAGATATGACCAAATACTCCTCATTTTTGTGTTTTGTGGGTGTTTTCATGAGCTATTGCCCACAGTTTTACGTTCCAGGAGGATTTGCATGGACCGTAAGACCAGATACATGTTTGATAGTTATGGTCAAAAACTCGTCGCTTTCGTGTTTTACGGCTATTTTCATGAGCTATTGCCCATTTTGGGGTTCCAGGGCAATTTGCATGGCCCATAAGACCTGATACATGTTTGAGCGATTTTACCAAAAACTCGTGGTTTTCGTGTTTTAGGGCCCTTTTTGATGAGCTATTTCCCACTATTTTGGGGTTCTATGTCGATTAGCAGGGCCGTAAGACCTGATACATGTTTGAGAGATATGACCAAAACTTGTCGTTATTATTTATTATAGCCGTTTTCATGAGCTATTGCCCACAATTCTAGGGTTCTAGGAGGATTTGTATTGAGCATAAGACTAGATAAATGTTTGACAGTTATGACCAAAAACTCGTTGTGTGTTTTATGGTTGTTTTCATGAGTTATTGCCCACAGTTTTGGGGTTCAGTGGTGATTTGCACGGCCCGAAAGACCTGATACATCATTGAGAGATATGTCTAAAACTCATCCTTTTTTGTGTTTTAGGGTCATTTTCATGACTTATTTCCCACAGTTTTGGGGTTCCTAGGCAATTTGCATGGCCCGTAAGACCCGGTACATGTTTGAGAGTGATGTCCAAAAACACGTCATTTTCGTGTTTTATGGGCATTTTCACGAGCTATTGCCCACTATTTTGGGGTTCCAGGGGAATTTGCATTGCACATAAGACCCAATACATGTTTGAGCGATTTTAAGAAAAACTCGTGGTTTTCGTGGTTTATTGCCATTTTCATGAGCTACTGCCCACTATTTTGTGGTTCCAGGGAAACTTGCATGGCCCATAATACCCAATACATGTTGAGAGATTTGAAGAAAAACTCGTGGTTTTCGTGTTTTATGGCCATTTTCATGAGCTATTGCCCACTATTTTGGGGTTCCAGGACAATTTTGATGGCCCATAAGACCCAATACATGTTTTATAGATTTTACCAAAAACTCGTGGTTTTCGTGGTTTATGGCCCTTTTAATGAGTTATTTCCCACTGTTTTGGGGTTTTATGTCGACTTGCTTGGCCTGTAAGACCCGATACAAGTTTGAGAGATATGACCAAATACTCCTCATTTTTGTGTTTTGTGGGTGTTTTCATGAGCTTGCTTACGATCTTACGTTCAGGAGGATTTGCATGGACCGTAAGACCAGATACATGATTGATAGTTATGGTCAAAAACTCGTCGCTTTCGTGTTTTACGGCTATTTTCATGAGCTCTTGCCCATAGTTTTGGGGTTCCAGGGCAATTTGCATGGCCCATTAAGACCTGATACATGTTTGAGCGATTTTACCAAAAACTCGTGGTTTTCGTGTTTTAGGGCCCTTTTTGATGAGCTATTTCCCACTATTTTGGGGTTCTATGTCGATTAGCAGGGCCTGTAAGACCTGATACATGTTTGAGAGATATGACCAAAACTTGTCATTACTATTTATTATAGCCGTTTTCATGAGCTATTGCCCATAATTCTAGGGTTCTAGGAGGATTTGTATTGAGCATAAGACTAGATAAATGTTTGACAGTTATGACCAAAAACTCGTTGTGTGTTTTATGGTTGTTTTCAGGGGTTATTGCCTGATTTTGGGGTTCAGTGGTGATTTGCACGGCCGGAAAGACCTGATACATCATTGAGAGATATGTCGAAAACTCATCCTTTTTTGTGTTTTAGGGTCATTTTCATGACTTATTTCCCACAGTTTTGGGGTTAATAGGCAATTTGCATGGCCCGTAAGACCCGATACATGTTTGAGAGTGATGTCCAAAAACACGTCATTTTCGTGTTTTATGGGCATTTTCACGAGCTATTGCCCACTATTTTGGGGTTCCACGGGAATTTGCATTGCACATAAGACCCAATACATGTTTGAGAGATTTTAAGAAAAACTCGTGGTTTTCGTGGTTTATTGCCATTTTCATGAGCTATTGCCCACTATTTTGTGGTTCCAGGGAAACTTGCATGGCCCATAAGACCCAATACATGTTTTAGAGATTTTACCAAAAACTCGTGGTTTTCGTGGTTTATGGACCTTTTAATGAGTTATTTCCCACTGTTTTGGGGTTTTATGTCGACTTGCTTGGCGTAAGACCCGATACAAGTTTGAGAGATATGACCAAATACTCCTCATTTTTGTGTTTTGTGGGTGTTTTCATGAGCTATTGCCCACAGTTTTACGTTCCAGGAGGATTTGCATGGACCGTAAGACCAGATACATGTTTGATAGTTATGGTCAAAAACTCGTCGCTTTCGTGTTTCTGCTATTTTCATGAGCTATTGCCCATTTTGGGGTTCAGGCAATTTGCATGGCCCATAAGACTGATACATGTTTGAGCGATTTTACCAAAACTTCGTGGTTTTCGTGTTTTAGGGCCCTTTTGATGAGCTATTTCCCACTATTTTGGGGTTCTATGTCGATTAGCAGGTAGTAAGACCTGATACATGTTTGAGAGATATGACCAAAACTTGTCGTTATTATTTATTATAGCCGTTTTCATGAGCTATTGCCACAATTCTAGGGTTCTAGGAGGATTTGTATTGAGCATAAGACTAGATAAATGTTTGATGATTATGACCAAAAACTTCGTTGTGTGTTTATGGTTGTTTTCATGAGTTATTGCCCACAGTTTTTGGGGTTCGATGGTGATTTGCACTACCAAAGACTGATACATCATTGAGAGATATGTCTAAAACTCATCCTTTTTTGTGTTTTAGGGTCATTTTCATGACTTATTTCCCACAGTTTTGGGGTTCCTAGGCAATTTGCATGGCCCGTAAGACCCGGTACATGTTTGAGAGTGATGTCCAAAAACACGTCATTTTCGTGTTTTATGGGCATTTTCACGAGCTATTGCCCACTATTTTGGGGTTCCAGGGGAATTTGCATTGCACATAAGACCCAATACATGTTTGAGCGATTTTAAGAAAAACTCGTGGTTTTCGTGGTTTATTGCCATTTTCATGAGCTACTGCCCACTATTTTGTGGTTCCAGGGAAACTTGCATGGCCCATAATACCCAATACATGTTGAGAGATTTGAAGAAAAACTCGTGGTTTTCGTGTTTTATGGCCATTTTCATGAGCTATTGCCCACTATTTTGGGGTTCCAGGACAATTTTGATGGCCCATAAGACCCAATACATGTTTTATAGATTTTACCAAAAACTCGTGGTTTTCGTGGTTTATGGCCCTTTTAATGAGTTATTTCCCACTGTTTTGGGGTTTTATGTCGACTTGCTTGGCCTGTAAGACCCGATACAAGTTTGAGAGATATGACCAAATACTCCTCATTTTTGTGTTTTGTGGGTGTTTTCATGAGCTATTGCCCACAGTCTTACGTTCCAGGAGGATTTGCATGGACCGTAAGACCAGATACATGATTGATAGTTATGGTCAAAAACTCGTCGCTTTCGTGTTTTACGGCTATTTTCATGAGCTCTTGCCCATAGTTTTGGGGTTCCAGGGCAATTTGCATGGCCCATTAAGACCTGATACATGTTTGAGCGATTTTACCAAAAACTCGTGGTTTTCGTGTTTTAGGGCCCTTTTTGATGAGCTATTTCCCACTATTTTGGGGTTCTATGTCGATTAGCAGGGCCTGTAAGACCTGATACATGTTTGAGAGATATGACCAAAACTTGTCATTACTATTTATTATAGCCGTTTTCATGAGCTATTGCCCATAATTCTAGGGTTCTAGGAGGATTTGTATTGAGCATAAGACTAGATAAATGTTTGACAGTTATGACCAAAAACTCGTTGTGTGTTTTATGGTTGTTTTCAGGGGTTATTGCCCACAGTTTTGGGGTTCAGTGGTGATTTGCACGGCCGGAAAGACCTGATACATCATTGAGAGATATGTCGAAAACTCATCCTTTTTTGTGTTTTAGGGTCATTTTCATGACTTATTTCCCACAGTTTTGGGGTTAATAGGCAATTTGCATGGCCCGTAAGACCCGATACATGTTTGAGAGTGATGTCCAAAAACACGTCATTTTCGTGTTTTATGGGCATTTTCACGAGCTATTGCCCACTATTTTGGGGTTCCACGGGAATTTGCATTGCACATAAGACCCAATACATGTTTGAGAGATTTTAAGAAAAACTCGTGGTTTTCGTGGTTTATTGCCATTTTCATGAGCTATTGCCCACTATTTTGTGGTTCCAGGGAAACTTGCATGGCCCATAAGACCCAATACATGTTTTAGAGATTTTACCAAAAACTCGTGGTTTTCGTGGTTTATGGACCTTTTAATGAGTTATTTCCCACTGTTTTGGGGTTTTATGTCGACTTGCTTGGCCCGTAAGACCCGATACAAGTTTGAGAGATATGACCAAATACTCCTCATTTTTGTGTTTTGTGGGTGTTTTCATGAGCTATTGCCCACAGTTTTACGTTCCAGGAGGATTTGCATGGACCGTAAGACCAGATACATGTTTGATAGTTATGGTCAAAAACTCGTCGCTTTCGTGTTTTACGGCTATTTTCATGAGCTATTGCCCATTTTGGGGTTCCAGGGCAATTTGCATGGCCCATAAGACCTGATACATGTTTGAGCGATTTTACCAAAAACTCGTGGTTTTCGTGTTTTAGGGCCCTTTTTGATGAGCTATTTCCCACTATTTTGGGGTTCTATGTCGATTAGCAGGGCCGTAAGACCTGATACATGTTTGAGAGATATGACCAAAACTTGTCGTTATTATTTATTATAGCCGTTTTCATGAGCTATTGCCCACAATTCTAGGGTTCTAGGAGGATTTGTATTGAGCATAAGACTAGATAAATGTTTGACAGTTATGACCAAAAACTCGTTGTGTGTTTTATGGTTGTTTTCATGAGTTATTGCCCACAGTTTTGGGGTTCAGTGGTGATTTGCACGGCCCGAAAGACCTGATACATCATTGAGAGATATGTCTAAAACTCATCCTTTTTTGTGTTTTAGGGTCATTTTCATGACTTATTTCCCACAGTTTTGGGGTTCCTAGGCAATTTGCATGGCCCGTAAGACCCGGTACATGTTTGAGAGTGATGTCCAAAAACACGTCATTTTCGTCATTTTCGTGTTTATGGGCATTTTCTGACTATTGCCCACTATTTTGGGGTTCCAGGAATTTGCATTGCACATAAGACCCAATACATGTTTGACGATTTTAAGAAAAACTTGGTTTTCGTGGTTTATTGCCATTTTCATGAGCTCGCCCACTATTTTGTGTTTACAGGGAAAATTGCATGGCCCATAATACCCAATACATGTTGAGAGATTTGAAGAAAAACTCGTGGTTTTCGTGTTTTATGGCCATTTTCATGAGCTATTGCCCACTATTTTGGGGTTCCAGGACAATTTTGATGGCCCATAAGACCCAATACATGTTTTATAGATTTTACCAAAAACTCGTGGTTTTCGTGGTTTATGGCCCTTTTAATGAGTTATTTCCCACTGTTTTGGGGTTTTATGTCGACTTGCTTGGCCTGTAAGACCCGATACAAGTTTGAGAGATATGACCAAATACTCCTCATTTTTGTGTTTTGTGGGTGTTTTCATGAGCTATTGCCCACAGTCTTACGTTCCAGGAGGATTTGCATGGACCGTAAGACCAGATACATGATTGATAGTTATGGTCAAAACTTCGCTTTCGTGTTTTACGGCTATTTTCATGAGCTCTTGCCCATAGTTTTGGGGTTCCAGGGCAATTTGCATGGCCCATTAAGACCTGATACATGTTTGAGCGATTTTACCAAAAACTCGTGGTTTTCGTGTTTTAGGGCCCTTTTTGATGAGCTATTTCCCACTATTTTGGGGTTCTATGTCGATTAGCAGGGCCTGTAAGACCTGATACATGTTTGAGAGATATGACCAAAACTTGTCATTACTATTTATTATAGCCGTTTTCATGAGCTATTGCCCATAATTCTAGGGTTCTAGGAGGATTTGTATTGAGCATAAGACTAGATAAATGTTTGACAGTTATGACCAAAAACTCGTTGTGTGTTTTATGGTTGTTTTCAGGGGTTATTGCCCACAGCTTTGGGGTTCAAGGTGATTTGCACGGCCCGAAAGACCTGATACATCATTGAGAGATATGTCTAAAACTCATCCTTTTTTGTGTTTTAGGGTCATTTTCATGACTTATTTCCCACAGTTTTGGGGTTAATAGGCAATTTGCATGGCCCGTAAGACCCGATACATGTTTGAGAGTGATGTCCAAAAACACGTCATTTTCGTGTTTTATGGGCATTTTCACGAGCTATTGCCCACTATTTTGGGGTTCCACGGGAATTTGCATTGCACATAAGACCCAATACATGTTTGAGAGATTTTAAGAAAAACTCGTGGTTTTCGTGGTTTATTGCCATTTTCATGAGCTATTGCCCACTATTTTGTGGTTCCAGGGAAACTTGCATGGCCCATAAGACCCAATACATGTTTTAGAGATTTTACCAAAAACTCGTGGTTTTCGTGGTTTATGGACCTTTTAATGAGTTATTTCCCACTGTTTTGGGGTTTTATGTCGACTTGCTTGGCCCGTAAGACCCGATACAAGTTTGAGAGATATGACCAAATACTCCTCATTTTTGTGTTTTGTGGGTGTTTTCATGAGCTATTGCCCACAGTTTTACGTTCCAGGAGGATTTGCATGGACCATAAGACCAGATACATGTTTGATAGTTATGGTCAAAAACTCGTCGCTTTCGTGTTTTACGGCTATTTTCATGAGCTCTTGCCCATAGTTTTGGGGTTCCAGGGCAATTTGCATGGCCCATAAGACCTGATACATGTTTGAGCGATTTTACCAAAAACTCGTGGTTTTCGTGTTTTAGGGCCCTTTTTGATGAGCTATTTCCCACTATTTTGGGGTTCTATGTCGATTAGCAGGGCCCGTAAGACCTGATACATGTTTGAGAGATATGACCAAAACTTGTTGTTACTATTTATTATAGCCGTTTTCATGAGCTATTGCCCATAATTCTAGGGTTCTATGAGGATTTGTATTGAGCATAAGACTAGATAAATGTTTGACAGTTATGACCAAAAACTCGTTGTGTGTTTTATGGTTGTTTTCAGGGGTTATTGCCCACAATTTTGGGGTTCAGTGGTGATTTGCACGGCCCGAAAGACCTCATACATCATTGAGAGATATGTCTAAAACTCATCCTTTTTTGTGTTTTAGGGTCATTTTCATGACTTATTTCCCACAGTTTTGGGGTTCCTAGGCAATTTGCATGGCCCGTAAGACCCGATACATGTTTGAGAGTGATGTCCAAAAACACGTCATTTTCGTGTTTTATGGGCATTTTCACGAGCTATTGCCCACTATTTTGGGGTTCCACGGGAATTTGCATTGCACATAAGACCCAATACATGTTTGAGAGATTTTAAGAAAAACTCGTGGTTTTCGTGGTTTATTGCCATTTTCATGAGCTATTGCCCACTATTTTGTGGTTCCAGGGAAACTTGCATGGCCCATAAGACCCAATACATGTTTTAGAGATTTTACCAAAAACTCGTGGTTTTCTTGGTTTATGGACCTTTTAATGAGTTATTTCCCACTGTTTTGGGGTTTTATGTCGACTTGCTTGGCCCATAAGACCCGATACAAGTTTGAGAGATATGACCAAATACTCCTCATTTTTGTGTTTTGTGGGTGTTTTCATGAGCTATTGCCCATAGTTTTACGTTCCAAGAGGATTTGCATGGACCGTAAGACCAGATACATGTTTGATAGTTATGGTCAAAAACTCGTCGCTTTCGTGTTTTACGGCTATTTTCATGAGCTATTGCCCATAGTTTTGGGGTTCCAGGGCAATTTGCATGGCCCATAAGACCTAATACATGTTTGAGCGATTTTACCAAAAATTCGTGGTTTTCGTGTTTTAGGGCCCTTTTTGATGAGCTATTTCCCACTATTTTGGGGTTCTATGTCGATTAGAAGGGCCCGTAAGACCTGATACATGTTTGAGAGATATGACCAAAACTTGTCATTATTATTTATTATAGGCGTTTTCATGAGCTATTGCCCACAATTCTAGGGTTCTAGGAGGATTTGTATTGAGCATAAGACTAGATAAATGTTTGACAGTTATGACCAAAAATTCTATGTGTGTTTTATGGTTGTTTTCATGGGTTATTGCCCATAGTTTTGGGGTTCAGTGGTGATTTGCACGACCCGAAAGACCTAATACATCATTGAGAGATATGTCTAAAACTCATCCTTTTTTGTGTTTTAGGGTCATTTTCATGACTTATTTCCCACAGTTTTGGGGTTCCTAGGCAATTTGCATGGCCCGTAAGACCCGATACATGTTTGAGAGTGATGTCCAAAAACACGTCATTTTCGTGTTTTATGGGCATTTTCACGAGCTATTGCCCACTATTTTGGGGTTCCAAGGGAATTTGCATTGCACATAAGACCCAATACATGTTTGAGAGATTTTAAGAAAAACTCGTGGTTTTCGTGGTTTATTGCCATTTTCATGAGCTATTGCCCACTATTTGTGGTTCTAGGGAAACTTGCATGGCCCATAAGACCCAATACATGTTTTAGAGATTTTACCAAAAACTCATGGTTTTCGTGGTTTATGGCCCTTTTAATGAGTTATTTCCCACAGTTTTGGGGTTTTATGTCGACTTGCTTGGCCCATAAGACCCGATACAAGTTTGAGAGATATGACCAAATACTCCTCATTTTTGTGTTTTGTGGGTGTTTTCATGAGCTATTGCCCACAGTTTTACGTTCCAGGAGGATTTGCATGGACCGTAAGACCAGATACATGTTTGATAGTTATGGTCAAAAACTCGTCGCTTTCGTGTTTTACGGCTATTTTCATGAGCTCTTGCCCATAGTTTTGGGGTTCCAGGGCAATTTGCATGGCCCATTAAGACCTGATACATGTTTGAGCGATTTTACCAAAAACTCATGGTTTTCGTGTTTTAGGGCCCTTTTTGATGAGCTATTTCCCACTATTTTGGGGTTCTATGTCGATTAGCAGGGCCCGTAAGACCTGATACATGTTTGAGAGATATGACCAAAACTTGTCATTACTATTTATTATAGCCGTTTTCATGAGCTATTGCCCATAATTCTAGGGTTCTAGGAGGATTTGTATTGAGCATAAGACTAGATAAATGTTTGACAGTTATGACCAAAAACTCGTTGTGTGTTTTATGGTTGTTTTCAGGGGTTATTGCCCACAGTTTTGGGGTTCAGTGGTGATTTGCACGGCCCGAAAGACCTGATACATCATTGAGAGATATGTCTAAAACTCATCCTTTTTTGTGTTTTAGGGTCATTTTCATGACTTATTTCCCACAGTTTTGGGGTTAATAGGCAATTTGCATGGCCCGTAAGACCCGATACATGTTTGAGAGTGATGTCCAAAAACACGTCATTTTCGTGTTTTATGGGCATTTTCACGAGCTATTGCCCACTATTTTGGGGTTCCACGGGAATTTGCATTGCACATAAGACCCAATACATGTTTGAGAGATTTTAAGAAAAACTCGTGGTTTTCGTGGTTTATTGCCATTTTCATGAGCTATTGCCCACTATTTTGTGGTTCCAGGGAAACTTGCATGGCCCATAAGACCCAATACATGTTTTAGAGATTTTACCAAAAACTCGTGGTTTTCGTGGTTTATGGACCTTTTAATGAGTTATTTCCCACAGTTTTGGGGTTTTATGTCGACTTGCTTGGCCCGTAAGACCCGATACAAGTTTGAGAGATATGACCAAATACTCCTCATTTTTGTGTTTTGTGGGTGTTTTCATGAGCTATTGCCCACAGTTTTACGTTCCAAGAGGATTTGCATGGACCGTAAGACCAGATACATGTTTGATAGTTATGGTCAAAAACTCGTCGCTTTAGTGTTTTACGGCTATTTTCATGAGCTATTGCCCATAGTTTTGGGGTTCCAGGGCAATTTGCATGGCCCATAAGACCTGATACATGTTTGAGCGATTTTACCAAAAATTCGTGGTTTTCGTGTTTTAGGGCCCATTTTGATGAGCTATTTCCCACTATTTTGGGGTTCTATGTCGATTAGCAGGGCCCGTAAGACCTGATACATGTTTGAGAGACATGACCAAAACTTGTCATTATTATTTATTATAGGCGTTTTCATGAGCTATTGCCCATAATTCTAGGGTTCTAGGAGGATTTGTATTGAGCATAAGACTAGATAAATGTTTGACAGTTATGACCAAAAATTCTATGTGTGTTTTATGGTTGTTTTCATGGGTTATTGCCCATAGTTTTGGGGTTCAGTGGTGATTTGCACGACCCGAAAGACCTAATACATCATTGAGAGATATGTCTAAAACTCATCCTTTTTTGTGTTTTAGGGTCATTTTCATGACTTATTTCCCACAGTTTTGGGGTTCCTAGGCAATTTGCATGGCCCGTAAGACCCGATACATGTTTGAGAGTGATGTCCAAAAACACGTCATTTTCGTGTTTTATGGGCATTTTCACGAGCTATTGCCCACTATTTCGGGGTTCCAGGGGAATTTGCATTGCACATAAGACCCAATACATGTTTGAGAGATTTTAAGAAAAACTCGTGGTTTTCGTGGTTTATTGCCATTTTCATGAGCTATTGCCCACTATTTTGGGGTTCTAGGGAAACTTGCATGAACCATAAGACCCAATACATGTTTTAGAGATTTTACCAAAAACTCGTGGTTTTCTTGGTTTATGGACCTTTTAATGAGTTATTTCCCACTGTTTTGGGGTTTTATGTCGACTTGCTTGGCCCATAAGACCCGATACAAGTTTGAGAGATATGACCAAATACTCCTCATTTTTGTGTTTTGTGGGTGTTTTCATGAGCTATTGTCCATAGTTTTACGTTCCAAGAGGATTTGCATGGACCGTAAGACCAGATACATGTTTGATAGTTATGGTCAAAAACTCGTCGCTTTCGTGTTTTACGGCTATTTTCATGAGCTATTGCCCATAGTTTTGGGGTTCCAGGCAATTTGCATGGCCCATAAGACCTAATACATGTTTGAGCGATTTTACCAAAAATTCGTGGT
This sequence comes from Avena insularis, assembly GCA_023614405.1. NCBI lineage: Eukaryota > Viridiplantae > Streptophyta > Magnoliopsida > Poales > Poaceae > Avena > Avena insularis. The sequence continues at coordinate 473,127,680 of CM042693.1, read as the reverse complement.
TTTCGTGTTTTAGGGCCCTTTTTGATGAGCTATTTCCCACTATTTTGGGGTTCTATGTCGATTAGAAGGGCCCGTAAGACCTGATACATGTTTGAGAGATATGACCAAAACTTGTCATTATTATTTATTATAGGCGTTTTCATGAGCTATTGCCCACAATTCTAGGGTTCTAGGAGGATTTGTATTGAGCATAAGACTAGATAAATGTTTGACAGTTATGACCAAAAATTCTATGTGTGTTTTATGGTTGTTTTCATGGGTTATTGCCCATAGTTTTGGGGTTCAGTGGTGATTTGCATGACCCGAAAGACCTAATACATCATTGAGAGATATGTCTAAAACTCATCCTTTTTTGTGTTTTAGGGTCATTTTCATGACTTATTTCCCACAGTTTTGGGGTTCCTAGGCAATTTGCATGGCCCGTAAGACCCGATACATGTTTGAGAGTGATGTCCAAAAACACGTCATTTTCGTGTTTTATGGGCATTTTCACGAGCTATTGCCCACTATTTTGGGGTTCCAAGGGAATTTGCATTGCACATAAGACCCAATACATGTTTGAGAGATTTTAAGAAAAACTCGTGGTTTTCGTGGTTTATTGCCATTTTCATGAGCTATTGCCCACTATTTGTGGTTCTAGGGAAACTTGCATGGCCCATAAGACCCAATACATGTTTTAGAGATTTTACCAAAAACTCATGGTTTTCGTGGTTTATGGCCCTTTTAATGAGTTATTTCCCACAGTTTTGGGGTTTTATGTCGACTTGCTTGGCCCATAAGACCCGATACAAGTTTGAGAGATATGACCAAATACTCCTCATTTTTGTGTTTTGTGGGTGTTTTCATGAGCTATTGCCCACAGTTTTACGTTCCAGGAGGATTTGCATGGACCGTAAGACCAGACACATGTTTGATAGTTATGGTCAAAACTTCGTCGCTGTTTTACGGCTATTTTCATGAGCTCTTGCCCATAGTTTTGGGGTTCCAGGGCAATTTGCATGGCCCATTAAGACCTGATACATGTTTGAGCGATTTTACCAAAAACTCATGGTTTTCGTGTTTTAGGGCCCTTTTTGATGAGCTATTTCCCACTATTTTGGGGTTCTATGTCGATTAGCAGGGCCCGTAAGACCTGATACATGTTTGAGAGATATGACCAAAACTTGTCATTACTATTTATTATAGCCGTTTTCATGAGCTATTGCCCATAATTCTAGGGTTCTAGGAGGATTTGTATTGAGCATAAGACTAGAAAAATGTTTGACAGTTATGAACAAAAACTCGTTGTGTTTTTTATGGTTGTTTTGAGGGTTATTGCCCACAGTTTTGGGGTTTCGATGGTGATTTGCACGCCTAAAGACCTGATACATCATTGAGAGATATGTCTAAAACTCATCCTTTTTTGTGTTTTAGGGTCATTTTCATGACTTATTTCCCACAGTTTTGGGGTTAATAGGCAATTTGCATGGCCCGTAAGACCCGATACATGTTTGAGAGTGATGTCCAAAAACACGTCATTTTCGTGTTTTATGGGCATTTTCACGAGCTATTGCCCACTATTTTGGGGTTCCACGGGAATTTGCATTGCACATAAGACCCAATACATGTTTGAGAGATTTTAAGAAAAACTCGTGGTTTTCGTGGTTTATTGCCATTTTCATGAGCTATTGCCCACTATTTTGTGGTTCCAGGGAAACTTGCATGGCCCATAAGACCCAATACATGTTTTAGAGATTTTACCAAAAACTCGTGGTTTTCGTGGTTTATGGACCTTTTAATGAGTTATTTCCCACTGTTTTGGGGTTTTATGTCGACTTGCTTGGCCCGTAAGACCCGATACAAGTTTGAGAGATATGACCAAATACTCCTCATTTTTGTGTTTTGTGGGTGTTTTCATGAGCTATTGCCCACAGTTTTACGTTCCAGGAGGATTTGCATGGGAGTAAGACCAGATACATGTTTGATAGTTATGGTCAAAACTTCGTCGCTTTAGTGTTTTACTGGCTATTTTCATGAGCTATTGCCCATAGTTTTGGGGTTCCAGGCAATTTGCATGGCCCATAAGACTGATACATGTTTGAGCGATTTTACCAAAAATTCGTGGTTTTCGTGTTTTAGGGCCCATTTTGATGAGCTATTTCCCACTATTTTGGGGTTCTATGTCGATTAGCGAGCCCGTAAGACTGATACATGTTTGAGAGACATGACCAAAACTTGTCATTATTATTTATTATAGGCGTTTTCATGAGCTATTGCCCATAATTCTAGGGTTCTAGGAGGATTTGTATTGAGCATAAGACTAGATAAATGTTTGTGATTATGACCAAAAATTCTATGTGTGTTTTATGGTTGTTTTCATGGGTTATTGCCCATAGTTTTGGGGTTCAGTGGTGATTTGAACGACACGAAAGACATAATAAATCCTTGAGAGATATGTCTAAAACTCATCCTTTTTGTGTTTTAGGGTCATTTTCATGACTTATTTCCCACAGTTTTGGGGTTCCTAGGCAATTTGCATGGCCCGTAAGACCCGATACATGTTTGAGAGTGATGTCCAAAAACACGTCATTTTCGTGTTTTATGGGCATTTTCACGAGCTATTGCCCACTATTTCGGGGTTCCAGGGGAATTTGCATTGCACATAAGACCCAATACATGTTTGAGAGATTTTAAGAAAAACTCGTGGTTTTCGTGGTTTATTGCCATTTTCATGAGCTATTGCCCACTATTTTGGGGTTCTAGGGAAACTTGCATGAACCATAAGACCCAATACATGTTTTAGAGATTTTACCAAAAACTCGTGGTTTTCTTGGTTTATGGACCTTTTAATGAGTTATTTCCCACTGTTTTGGGGTTTTATGTCGACTTGCTTGGCCCATAAGACCCGATACAAGTTTGAGAGATATGACCAAATACTCCTCATTTTTGTGTTTTGTGGGTGTTTTCATGAGCTATTGTCCATAGTTTTACGTTCCAAGAGGATTTGCATGGACCGTAAGACCAGATACATGTTTGATAGTTATGGTCAAAAACTCGTCGCTTTCGTGTTTTACGGCTATTTTCATGAGCTATTGCCCATAGTTTTGGGGTTCCAGGGCAATTTGCATGGCCCATAAGACCTAATACATGTTTGAGCGATTTTACCAAAAATTCGTGGTTTTCGTGTTTTAGGGCCCTTTTTGATGAGCTATTTCCCACTATTTTGGGGTTCTATGTCGATTAGAAGGGCCCGTAAGACCTGATACATGTTTGAGAGATATGACCAAAACTTGTCATTATTATTTATTATAGGCGTTTTCATGAGCTATTGCCCACAATTCTAGGGTTCTAGGAGGATTTGTATTGAGCATAAGACTAGATAAATGTTTGACAGTTATGACCAAAAATTCTATGTGTGTTTTATGGTTGTTTTCATGGGTTATTGCCCATAGTTTTGGGGTTCAGTGGTGATTTGCATGACCCGAAAGACCTAATACATCATTGAGAGATATGTCTAAAACTCATCCTTTTTTGTGTTTTAGGGTCATTTTCATGACTTATTTCCCACAGTTTTGGGGTTCCTAGGCAATTTGCATGGCCGATAAGACCCGATACATGTTTGAGAGTGATGTCCAAAAACACGTCATTTCGTGTTTTATGGGCATTTTCTGACTATTGCCCACTATTTTGGGGTTCCAAGGGAATTTGCATTGCACATAAGACCCAATACATGTTTGAGAGATTTTAAGAAAAACTCGTGGTTTTCGTGGTTTATTGCCATTTTCATGAGCTATTGCCCACTATTTGTGGTTCTAGGGAAACTTGCATGGCCCATAAGACCCAATACATGTTTTAGAGATTTTACCAAAAACTCATGGTTTTCGTGGTTTATGGCCCTTTTAATGAGTTATTTCCCACAGTTTTGGGGTTTTATGTCGACTTGCTTGGCCCATAAGACCCGATACAAGTTTGAGAGATATGACCAAATACTCCTCATTTTTGTGTTTTGTGGGTGTTTTCATGAGCTATTGCCCACAGTTTTACGTTCCAGGAGGATTTGCATGGACCGTAAGACCAGATACATGTTTGATAGTTATGGTCAAAAACTCGTGGTTTTCGTGGTTTATTGCCATTTTCATGAGCTATTGCCCACTATTTTGTGGTTCTAGGGAAACTTGCATGAACCATAAGACCTGATACATGTTTTAGGGATTTTACCAAAAACTCATGGTTTTCGTGTTTTAGGGCCCTTTTTGATGAGCTATTTCCCACTATTTTGGGGTTCTATGTCGATTAGCAGGGCCCGTAAGACCTGATACATGTTTGAGAGATATGACCAAAACTTGTCGTTACTATTTATTATAGCCGTTTTCATGAGCTATTGCCCATAATTCTAGGGTTCTAGGAGGATTTGTATTGAGCATAAGACTAGATAAATGTTTGACAGTTATGACCAAAAACTCGTTGTGTGTTTTATGGTTGTTTTCATGGGTTATTGCCCACAGTTTTGGGGTTCAGTGGTGATTTGCACTAGAAAAGACTGATACATCATTGAGAGATATGTCTAAAACTCATCCTTTTTGTGTTTTAGGGTCATTTTCATGACTTATTTCCCAGATTTTGGGGTTAATAGTCTATTTGCATGGCCCGTAAGACCCGATACATGTTTGAGAGTGATGTCCAAAAACACGTCATTTTCGTGTTTTATGGGCATTTTCACGAGCTATTGCCCACTATTTTGGGGTTCCACGGGAATTTGCATTGCACATAAGACCCAATACATGTTTGAGAGATTTTAAGAAAAACTCGTGGTTTTCGTGGTTTATTGCCATTTTCATGAGCTATTGCCCACTATTTTGTGGTTCCAGGGAAACTTGCATGGCCCATAAGACCCAATACATGTTTTAGAGATTTTACCAAAAACTCGTGGTTTTCGTGGTTTATGGACCTTTTAATGAGTTATTTCCCACTGTTTTGGGGTTTTATGTCGACTTGCTTGGCCCGTAAGACCCGATACAAGTTTGAGAGATATGACCAAATACTCCTCATTTTTGTGTTTTGTGGGTGTTTTCATGAGCTATTGCCCACAGTTTTACGTTCCAAGAGGATTTGCATGGACCGTAAGACCAGATACATGTTTGATAGTTATGGTCAAAAACTCGTCGCTTTAGTGTTTTACGGCTATTTTCATGAGCTATTGCCCATAGTTTTGGGGTTCCAGGGCAATTTGCATGGCCCATAAGATCTGATACATGTTTGAGCGATTTTACCAAAAATTCGTGGTTTTCGTGTTTTAGGGCCCATTTTGATGAGCTATTTCCCACTATTTTGGGGTTCTATGTCGATTAGCAAGGCCCGTAAGACCTGATACATGTTTGAGAGACATGACCAAAACTTGTCATTATTATTTATTATAGGCGTTTTCATGAGCTATTGCCCATAATTCTAGGGTTCTAGGAGGATTTGTATTGAGCATAAGACTAGATAAATGTTTGACAGTTATGACCAAAAATTCTATGTGTGTTTTATGGTTGTTTTCATGGGTTATTGCCCATAGTTTTGGGGTTCAGTGGTGATTTGCACGACCCGAAAGACCTAATACATCATTGAGAGATATGTCTAAAACTCATCCTTTTTTGTGTTTTAGGGTCATTTTCATGACTTATTTCCCACAGTTTTGGGGTTCCTAGGCAATTTGCATGGCCCGTAAGACCCGATACATGTTTGAGAGTGATGTCCAAAAACACGTCATTTTCGTGTTTTATGGGCATTTTCACGAGCTATTGCCCACTATTTCGGGGTTCCAGGGGAATTTGCATTGCACATAAGACCCAATACATGTTTGAGAGATTTTAAGAAAAACTCGTGGTTTTCGTGGTTTATTGCCATTTTCATGAGCTATTGCCCACTATTTTGGGGTTCTAGGGAAACTTGCATGAACCATAAGACCCAATACATGTTTTAGAGATTTTACCAAAAACTCGTGGTTTTCGTGGTTTATGGCCCTTTTATTGAGTTATTTCCCACTGTTTTGGGGTTTTATGTCGACTTGCTTGGCCCGTAAGACCCGATACAAGTTTGAGAGATATGACCAAATACTCCTCATTTTTGTGTTTTGTGGGTGTTTTCATGAGCTATTGCCCACAGTTTTACATTCCAGGAGGATTTGCATGGACCGTAAGACCAGATACATGTTTGATAGTTATGGTCAAAAACTCGTCGCTTTCGTGTTTTACGGCTATTTTCATGAGCTATTGCCCTTAGTTTTGGGGTTCCAGGACAATTTGCATGGCCCATAAGACCTGATACATGTTTGAGCGATTTTACCAAAAACTCGTGGTTTTCGTGTTTTAGGGCCCTTTTTGATGAGCTATTTCCCACTATTTTGGGGTTCTATGTCGATTAGCAGGGCCCGTAAAACCTGATACATGTTTGAGAGATATGACCAAAACTTGTCGTTATTATTTATTATAGCCGTTTTCATGAGCTATTGCCCACAATTCTAGGGTTCTAGGAGGATTTGTATTGAGCATAAGACTAGATAAATGTTTGACAGTTATGACCAAAAACTCGTTGTGTGTTTTATGGTTGTTTTCATGAGTTATTGCCCATAGTTTTGGGGTTCAGTGGTGATTTGCACGGCCCGAAAGACCTGATACATCATTGAGAGATATGTCTAAAACTCATCCTTTTTTGTGTTTTAGGGTCATTTTTATGACTTATTTCCCACAGTTTTGGGGTTCCTAGGCAATTTGCATGGCCCGTAAGACCCGATACATGTTTGAGAGTGATGTCCAAAAACACGTCATTTTCGTGTTTTATGGGCATTTTCACGAGCTATTGCCCACTATTTTGGGGTTCCAAGGGAATTTGCATTGCACATAAGACCCAATACATGTTTGAGAGATTTTAAGAAAAACTCGTGGTTTTCGTGGTTCATTGCCATTTTCATGAGCTATTGCCCACTATTTTGTGGTTCCAGGGAAACTTGCATGGCCCATAAGACCCAATACATGTTTTAGAGATTTTACCAAAAACTCGTGGTTTTCGTGGTATATGGCCCTTTTAATGAGTTATTTCCCACTGTTTTGGGGTTTTATGTCGACTTGCTTGGCCCGTAAGACCCGATACAAGTTTGAGAGATATGACCAAATACTCCTCATTTTTGTGTTTTGTGGGTGTTTTCATGAGCTATTGCCCCAGTTTTTACGTTCGGGAGGATTTGCATGGACCGTAAGACTAGATACATGTTTGATAGTTATGGTCAAAAACTTTCTTCGTGTTTTACGGGCATTTTCAGGAGCTATTGCCCAGTGTTTTGGGGTTCCAAGGCAATTTGCATGGCCCATAAGACTGATACATGTTTGAGCGGTTTTACCAAAAACTTCGTGGTTTTCGTGTTTTAGGGCCCTTTTGATGAGCTATTTCCCACTATTTTGGGGTTCTATGTCGATTAGCAGGGCCCGTAAAACCTGATACATGTTTGAGAGATATGACCAAAACTTGTCGTTATTATTTATTATAGCCGTTTTCATGAGCTATTGCCCATAATTCTAGGGTTCTAGGAGGATTTGTATTGAGCATAAGACTAGATAAATGTTTGACAGTTATGACCAAAAACTCGTTGTGTGTTTTATGGTTGTTTTCATGGGTTATTGCCCACAGTTTTGGGGTTCGATGGTGATTTGCACGGCCGAAGACCTGATACATCATTGAGAGATATGTCTAAAACTCATCCTTTTTGTGTTTAGGGTCATTTTCATGACTTATTTCCACAGTTTTGGGGTTCCTAGGCAATTTGCATGGCCGTAAGACCCGATACATGTTTGAGAGTGATGTCCAAAAACACGTCATTTTCGTGTTTTATGGGCATTTTCACGAGCTATTGCCCACTATTTTGGGGTTCCAGGGGAATTTGCATTGCACATAAGACCCAATACATGTTTGAGAGTTTTTAAGAAAAACTCGTGGTTTTCGTGGTTTATTGCCATTTTCATGAGCTATTGCCCACTATTTTGTGGTTCTAGGGAAACTTGCATGAACCATAAGACCTGATACATGTTTTAGGGATTTTACCAAAAACTCGTGGTTTTCGTGGTTTAGGGCCCTTTTTGATGAGCTATTTCCCACTATTTTGGGGTTCTATGTCGATTAGCTGGGCCCGTAAGACCTGATACATGTTTGAGAGATATGACCAAAACTTGTCGTTATTATTTATTATAGCCGTTTTCATGAGCTATTGCCCACAATTCTAGGGTTCTAGGAGGATTTGTATTGAGCATAAGACTAGATAAATGTTTGACAGTTATGACCAAAAACTCGTTGTGTGTTTTATGGTTGTTTTCATGGGTTATTGCCCACAGTTTTGGGGTTCAGTGGTGATTTGCACGGCCCGAAAGACCTGATACATCATTGAGAGATATGTCTAAAACTCATCCTTTTTTGTGTTTTAGGGTCATTTTTATGACTTATTTCCCACAGTTTTGGGGTTCCTAGGCAATTTGCATGGCCCGTAAGACCCGATACATGTTTGAGAGTGATGTCCAAAAACACGTCATTTTCGTGTTTTATGGGCATTTTCACGAGCTATTGCCCACTATTTTGGGGTTCCAGGGGAATTTGCATTGCACATAAGACCCAATACATGTTTGAGAGATTTTAAGAAAAACTCGTGGTTTTCGTGGTTCATTGCCATTTTCATGAGCTATTGCCCACTATTTTGTGGTTCCAGGGAAACTTGCATGGCTCATAAGACCCAATACATGTTTTAGAGATTTTACCAAAAACTCGTGGTTTTCGTGGTATATGGCCCTTTTAATGAGTTATTTCCCACTGTTTTGGGGTTTTATGTCGACTTGCTTGGCCCGTAAGACCCGATACAAGTTTGAGAGATATGACCAAATACTTCTCATTTTTGTGTTTTGTGGGTGTTTTCATGAGCTATTGCCCACAGTTTTACGTTCCAGGAGGATTTGCATGGACCGTAAGACCAGATATATGTTTGATAGTTATGGTCAAAAACTCGTCGCTTTCGTGTTTTACGGCTATTTTCATGAGCTATTGCCCATAGTTTTGGGGTTCCAGGGCAATTTGCATGGCCCATAAGACCTGATACATGTTTGAGCGATTTTACCAAAAACTCGTGGTTTTCGTGTTTTAGGGCCCTTTTTGATGAGCTATTTCCCACTATTTTGGGGTTCTATGTCGATTAGCAGGGCCCGTAAGACCTGATACATGTTTGAGAGATATGACCAAAACTTGTCGTTATTATTTATTATAGCCGTTTTCATGAGCTATTGCCCACAATTCTAGGGTTCTAGGAGGATTTGTATTGAGCATAAGACTAGATAAATGTTTGACAGTTATGACCAAAAACTCGTTGTGTGTTTTATGGTTGTTTTCATGGGTTATTGCCCACAGTTTTGGGGTTCAGTGGTGATTTGCACGGCCCGAAAGACCTGATACATCATTGAGAGATATGTCTAAAACTCATCCTTTTTTGTGTTTTAGGGTCATTTTCATGACTTATTTCCCACAGTTTTGGGGTTCCTAGGCAATTTGCATGGCCCGTAAGACCCGATACATGTTTGAGAGTGATGTCCAAAAACACGTCATTTTCGTGTTTTATGGGCATTTTCACGAGCTATTGCCCACTATTTTGGGGTTCCACGGGAATTTGCATTGCACATAAGACCCAATACATGTTTGAGAGATTTTAAGAAAAACTCGTGGTTTTCGTGGTTTATTGCCATTTTCATGAGCTATTGCCCACTATTTTGTGGTTCCAGGGAAACTTGCATGGCCCATAAGACCCAATACATGTTTGGGCGATATGACCAAATACTCATCGTTTTCGTGTTTTGTGGCCATTTTCATGAGCTATTTCCCACTATTTTGGGGTTCTAGGGCAATTTGCATGGCTTGTAAGACCAGATACATGTTGATAGTTATGACCAACAACTCGTCATTTTTGTTTATTATGGAGTTTTCGTGAGCTATTGCCCATAATTCTGGGGTTCCAGGAGGATTTGCATTGACTGTAAAAGTAGACACAAGTTTGACAGTTTTGGGGTTCAATGGTGCTTTGAATGGCCAATAAGACCTGATACATCATTGAGACATATGTACAAAAATGCGTCATTTTCGTGTTTTATGGCCATTTTAATGAGCTATTGCCCACTATTTTGGGGTTCCAGGGAAATTTTCATGGCGATAAGTCCCAATACACGCTTGTGAGATTTTACCAAAAACTTCGTGGTTTTGTATTTTATAGCCCTTTTCATGAGCTATTGCCCACTATTTCGGGGTTCTATGTCAATTAGCAGCGCCTGTAAGACGTGATACATGTTTGAGAGATATGACCAAAACTCGTCGTTATTATTTATTATGGCCGTTTTCATGAGCTATTGCCCACAATTCGGGGGTTCTAGGAGGATTTGCATTGATCGTAATACTACATACATGTTTGACAATTATGACCAAAAACTCGTTGTTTTCATGTTTTATGGTCGTTTTCATGAGCTATTGCCCACAATTTTGGGGTTTAGTGGTGATTTGCATGGCCTGCAAGTCCTGATATGTCATTGAGAGATTTGTCCAAAACCTCGTCATTTTTTGTGTTTTAGGCCATTTTCATGAGTTATTTCCAACAGTTTTGGGGTCCATGGGCAATTTGCATCACCGTAAGACCCGATACATGTTTGAGAGTGATGTCCTAAAACTAAATGCGTTTCGTGTTTTATTGCTGTTTTCACGAGCTATTGCCTACGTTTTGGGATTCTAGGGCAATATGCATGGCCCATAAGACCCAATACATGTTTGAGAGATGTTAAGAAAAACTCGTGGTTTTCGTGTTTTATGGCCATTTTCATGAGCTATTGCCCACTATTTTGGGGTTGTAGGACAATTTTGATGGTCCATAAGACCCAATACATGTTTTAGAGATTTTACCAAATACTCGTGGTTTTCGTGTTTTATGGCCCTTTTAATGAGTTATTTCCCACTGTTTTGGGGTTCTATGTCGACTTGCATGGCCCGTAAGACCCGATACAAGTTTGAGAGATATGACCAAATACTCCTCATTTTTGTGTTTTGTGGATGTTTTCATGAGCTATTGCCCATAGTTTTCGGGTTCCAGGAGGATTTGCATGGACCGTAAGACCAGATACATGTTTGATAGTTATTGTCAAAAACTCGTCGCTTTCGTGTTTTACGGCTATTTTCATGAGCTATTGCCCATAGTTTTGGGGTTCTAGGGCAATTTGCATGGCCAATAAAACATGATACATCATTGATACTTATGTCCAAAAACACGTCAATTTCGTGTTTTATGGCCATTTTAATGAGCTATTGCCCACTATTCTGGGGTTCTATGTCGATTAGCAGCGCCCATAAGACCTGATACATGTTTGAGAGATACGACCAAAACTTGTCTTTATTATTTATTATGGCCGTTTTCATGACCTATTGCCCACAATTCTGGGGTTCTAGGAGGATTTGCATTGACCGTAAGACTAGATACATGTTTGACAGTTATGACCAAGAACTCGTTGTTTTCATGTTTTAGGGCCATTTTCATGAGTTATTTCCCACAGTTTTGGGGTTCCTAGGCAATTTGCATGCCCTGTAAGACCTGATACATGTTTGAGAGTGATGTCCAAAAACTCATGGTTTTCGTGCTTTATGGCCAATTCCATGAGCTATGGCCCACTATTTTCGGGTTCCATGGAATTTTGCATGGCCCATAAGTCCCAATACATGTTTGAGAGATTTCACCAAAAACTCGTGGTTTTTTTATTTTATGGCCCTTTCCATGAGCTATTTTCCACTATTTTGGGGTTCTATGTCGATTAGCAGCGCCTGTAAGATATGATACATGTTTGAGAGATATGACCAAAACTCATCGTTATTATTTATTATGGATGTTTTCATGAGCTATTGGCCACAATTTTGGGGTTCTAGGAGGATTTGCATTGACCGTAATACTAGATACATGTTTGACAATTATGAGCAAAAACTCATTGTTTTCATGTTTTATGTTTGTTTTCATGAGCTATTGCCCACAGTTTTGTGGTTCAGTGGTGATTTGCACGGCCTGTAAGACCTTGTCTTTTTTTGTGTTTTAGGCCATTTTCATGAGTTATTTCCAACAGTTTTGGGGTCCATGGGCAATTTGCATCACCCGTAAGACCTAATACATGTTTGAGAGTGATGTCCAAAAACTCGCCGTTTTCGTGTTTTATTGCTGTTTTCACGAGCTATTGCCCACAGTTTTGGGATTCTATGGCAATATGCATGGCCCATAAGACCCAATACATGTTTGAGAGATTTTAAGAAAAACTCGTGGTTTTCGTGTTTTATGGCCATTTTCATGAGCTATTGCCCACTATTTTGGGGTTTCAGGGCTATTTGCATGGCCCATAAGACCCAATACATGTTTAAGAGATTTTACCAAATACTCGTGGTTTTCATGTTTTATGGCCCTTTTAATGAGTTATTTCCCAATGTTTTGGGGTTCTATGTCGACTTGCATGGCTCGTAAGACCCGAAACAAGTTTGAGAGATATGACCAAATACTCGTCATTTTTGTGTTTTGTGGATGTTTTCATGAGCTATTGCCCATAGTTTTCGGGTTCCAGGAGGATTTGCATGGACCGTAAGACCAGATACATGTTTGATAGTTATGGTCAAAAACTCGTCGTTTTCGTGTTTTACGGCTATTTTCATGATCTATTGCCCACAATTTTGGGGTACAATGGTGCTTTGAATGGCCAATAAAACATGATACATCATTGATACTTATGTCCAAAAACACGTCAATTTCGTGTTTTATGGCCATTTTAATGAGCTATTGCCCACTATTTTGGGGTTCCACGGCAATTTGCATGGCCCATAAGTCCCAATACACGTTTGAGAGATTTTACCAAAAACTCTTGGTTTTCGTGTTTTAGGGACCTTTTCATGAGCTATTTCCCACTGTTTTGGGGTTCAGTGTCGATTAGCAGGGCCTATAATACCTGATACATGTTTGAGAGATATGACCAAAACTTGTCGTTATTATTTATTTTGGTTGTTTTCATGAGCTATTGTCCACAATTCTGGGGTTCTAGGAGGATTTGCATTGACCGTAAGACTAGATACATGTTTGATAGTTATGAGCAAAAACTCGTTGTTTTTGTGTTTTATGGTCGTTTTCATGAGCTATTGCCCACAATTTTGGGGTTCAGTGGTGATTTGCATGGCCCATAAGACCTGAAACGTTGTTGAGAGATATGTGCAAAAAATCATCATTTTTTGTGTTTTAGGGTCGTTTTCATGAGTTATTTCCCACAGCTTTGGGGTTCCTGGGCAATTTGCATGGCCGTAAGACCCGATACATGGCATGGCCCGTAAGACCAGATACATGTTTAGAATGATATTGAAACACTCATGGTTTTCGTGTTTTATGGCCATTGTGACGAGCTATTGCCCACTATATTGGGCTTCCCGGGCAATTTGCATGGCACATAAGACCCAATACACGTTTGAGTGATATGACAAAATACTCGTCATTTTCGTGTTTTGTGGCCATTTTCATGAGCTATTCCCCACTATTTGGGGGTTCCAGGGCAATTTGCATGGCTTATAAGACCCGATACATGTTCATAGTTATGACCAATAACTCATCATTTTTGTTTATTAAGGCCATTTTCGTGAGCTGTTGCCCATAATTCTAGGGTTCTAGGAGGATTTGCATTGACTATAAGACTAGACACAAGTTGGACGGTTATGACAAAAACTCGTTGTTTTCCTATTTTATGGTTGTTTTCATTAGCTATTACCCACAATTTTGGGGTTCAACGGTGCTTTGAATGGCCAATAAGACCTGATACATCATTGAGACTTATGTCCAAAAACACGTCATTTTCGTGTTTTATGGCCATTTTCATGAGCTATTGCCCACTATTTTGGGGTTCTAGTGCAATTTGCATGGCCCATAAGTCCCAATACATGTTTGAGAGATTTTACCAAAACTCGTGGTTTGTATGTTTTAGGGCCTTTTTCATGAGCTATTTCCCACCGCTTTGGGGTTCTATGTCGATTCGCAGGCCCATAAGACCTGATACATGTTTGAGATATATGACCAAAACTCGTCGTTATTATTTATTATGGCGTTTTTCATGAGCTATTGCCCACAATTCGGGGGTTCTAGTAGGATTTGCATTGAGCGTAATACTACATACATGTTTGACAATTATGACCAAAAACTTGTTGTTTTCATGTTTTATGGTCGTTTTCATGAGTTGTTGCCCACAGTTTTGGGGTTCAATGGTGATTTTCATGGCGAATAAGACCTGACACGTCATTGGGAGTTATGTCCAAAAACTCGTCATTTTCTTGTTTTATGGCCATTTTCACGAGCTGCCCATTATTCTATTACGATTAGCAGCGCCCATAACACCTGATACATGATTGAGAGATATGACCAAAACTCGTCGTTATTATTTATTATGGCCGTTTTCATGAGCTATTGCCCACAGTTCTGGGGTTCTAGGAGGATTTGCATTGACCGTAAGACTAGATAACTGTTTGACAGTTATGACCAAGAACTCGTTGTTTTCATGTTTTAGGGCCATTGGGGATCAGTGGTGATTTACATGGCCCATAAGACCTGATACGTTGTGGAGATATGTGCAAAAATCGTCATTTTTTGTGTTTTAGGTCGTTTTCATGAGTTATTTCCACGCTTTTGGGGTTCCCTGGCAATTTGCATGGCCCGTAAGACCTGATACATATTTGAGAATGATATCAAAAAACTCGTGGTTTTCGTGTTTTATGGCCATTTTCACGAGCTATTACCCACTATATTGGGGTTCCCGGGCAATTTGCATGGCACATAAGACCCAATACATGTTTGAGCGGTATGACCAAATACTCGTCATTTTCGTGTTTTGTTGCCATTTTTATGAGCTATTTCCCACTATTTTGGGGTTCCAGGGCAATTTGCATGGCTTGTAACACCTGATACATGTTGATAGTTATGACCAATAACTCGTCATTTTTGTTTATTATGGCCATTTTCATGAGCTACTGCCCATAATTGTAGGGTTCTAGGAGGATTTGCATTGACTATAAGACTAGACACAAGTTTGACAGTTATGACCAAAAACTCGTTGTTCTCCTGTTTTATGGTCGTTTTCATGAGTTATTGCCAACAGTTTTTGGGTTCAATGGAGATTTGCATGGCCAATAAGACCTAATACATCATTGAGACTAATGTCCAAAAACTCGTCCTGTTCGTGTTTTTGGCCATTTTCATGAGCTATCGGGATCCGTGAAATTTTGCATGGCCCATAAGTCACAATACACGCTTGAGAGATTTTACCAAAACCTCGTGGTTTTCGTGATTTTATGGCCATTTTCATGAGCTATTGCCCACTTGACATGGATATGCCCCACGTGTACCCGATGTTAGCATACTTGGTCCAGCCCGGAAGGCCCACTCGACGACCTGCCAGGGTCCAAGACGCCCAAGACGTTTCGGCTGCACGAAGCACATATGGACACGGACTCCAAAGCGCACAAGACAAGGATACCTCAAGACTAGAGTTTGAATACAACTTGTAACCTACTCGTATTGGCACCCGAGACCTAGCCTCCCCATATATAAAGGCTAGGAGGGTCCAACGAGGAGGGCACGACTACACACGACCTACACACGCCATAACCCCTGATAGACTAGACCACAACAGATCTACAGATCTACAGAACTCGCTCATACTTCCAAGACACGCATCCACGCCAGATCGAATCTGCGCACCTCAGTAACCTTCAGTTCGCCCAGTAATCAAAGAGCGCAAGCAGGAGTAGGGTTTTCCCTCCGAGGGCCTGAACCTGGGTAAATCTCGTGTCCCCTGGTTGCTTGTCTGTTAACCGTGCCACGATCTCCAGCATCCCCATCTTCTCCAAAACCCAAGTCCATAACAATGGGCATTGACGAGATTAAACCTCGTCAATTGGCACCGTCTATGGGAATTGGGGCTGCTGATTGTGCGGTCGTGACGGTTCCGACTCGATCGATCTACAACTCCGCGGCGACGGAGAATCACCTCCTCTTCGGCGCTTTCGACTTCACCGCCCACTCGCCGGATACCATGAAGGATTTCGAGCCCGTAGGCGACGGACTCGAAATTCTGTTCGGGAGCTTCGCCTGTGTGGGACAACCGGCACCTCCGCCTCCGAAGCGGGTGCCCGTGCCGTCAATCAGGCCCGCTTCATGGGCTCCACACCCCGTGCTACGCACGTCACCATCAACAGATGAGTTCTACAGCAGCAGCAGCTGCAACTCCGATCTGTGCGATCCACCTTCGGATGAAGGGACCTACGGTTCCAGATCCGAAAGCTGCGGCAGCAGCCAACCAATCTGCAGGCGCTATCTGTGCGCCGCAGTCATCCAAACCGACGAGGAAACGCCTAACCCGCCGCCCAACCCCAACCCGCAGGACGGAAACGGCGAAAACGGTGGAAACGGCGAAAACGGGGAAAACAGGGGCCACCTCATCCAACTTAGCAAAGAAGGATGGGTCGAAGCACGCTGCGCCGTCGCAGGCGAAATAGTCCTACCTCTGGACTCCTCACGTGACCTACTGATGGCATACCACTACCTCCTCATCGAGGAGCACAAGAAGCAAGTCAAGATGCAGGAGACGCTCGACAAACGCAAGCAAGCAGCCTCTGAGTCCAGTGCGCGACGAGCTGCGCTCTCCGCCAAAGGACCCGGCTCTAGCACAAACGGAAACCAGGGAAACAAGCACCGCTCTCGGGTGGAAAACATGGACCCGAAGGAGCGGCATGACGTGACCCGAACTCTCCACACATCGTTCATGGATATGGACGCTGACGGCAACATCATCCCGAAGACGCCACAAGCTGCGATCATGGCAGCCACTGCGTATCTCGCAGCTCAGCCACCTCCGGAGGGGGACCCGAAAAGGGCCATGCATAGGTCCGCACTCACCGGACTAGGACTAATCGGAGCTGCGCTCCACGAAGACGCTCCTACGGAGCCGAAGAAGAAAGCTCCGGCCAGGCGCGACCGGAGCCCCACTCCCTCATCCGAAGATGAAGAGGAACACGATCTTCCTCGAAGGAAGAAGAGCTATAACCGCCATAAACACGACTACGACGCCAGAGACAAGCTTACACAGCGCAAGATCGACAAAGCACGCGCTAAACGCGCATGCTCGTCTGAATCTGAGATGGATGAAGACGAAGGAGAACTCTGCGGGGCTCGATGCTTCAGCAGATCCGTCCGGCGAACACAGATACCACGCAACTTCAAACTTCCTTCGGATACTCTGAAGTTCAACGGCACGCAAGATCCAAGGAACCCGTCCCTGCTATGACCATGGTCCGCCGCGTCGACTACGTCCGCCGTGTGACCCGCTTCCGCGTCGACTTCGCCATGACAACCAACAAAGCTAAGTTTCCCTCTACTCGGAGTTGATTCTTTTATTTTTAACTCGCACTCGAAACACTCGGGGGTTGCGCCCTCTTCGAGTAACCTAATGTGCCATCGGCTCCACGCACTCGAGCACCTCGAACGCGACAGCCCGAGTAGCTGATTCTGCCTGACCGTCGAATCCTTGAACTCCGAATGCCTCGGAAAGGTACTGAGACTAAGGGTAATCAGGCTAACGAAAAGGCCTAGCATACAGTGCAAAAGTGTCGACTCGATCGGCACCAGAATCTTACTAAACAAGCAGAAAGACAAATATTCCTTACAGGATACAAGTACTTCACAATTCTTTATGTTTTATGCAGCTTACAAAGACGTGATGTTGGCCACGCGCCCGACTGATGCGACACTGGTCGCGCACCCGACAGAAGTAACGGTGTTGACTTCATCCGCAACGTCGAGTCCTTCCGGCTAAACCTCGTCACCACTATTTTGGGGTTCTATGTCGATTAGCAATGTCCGTAAGACCTAATACATGTTTGAGAGATATGACCAAAACTCGACGTTATTATTTAATATGGCAGTTTTCATGAGTTATTGCCCACAATTCTAGGGTTGTAGGAGGATTTGCATTAACCATAAGACTAGATACATGTTTGACAATTATGACCAAAAACTCGTTGTTTTCATTTTTTATGGTCATTTTCATGAGCTATTGGCCATAGTTTTGGGGTTCAGTGGTGATTTGCATGGCCCGTAAGTCCTGATATGTCATTGAGAGTTTTGTCCAAAACCTTGTCATTTTTTGTGTTTTACGGCCATTTTCATGAGTTATTTCCCACTGTTTTGGGGTTCCTAAGCAATTTGCATGGCCCGTAAGACCCGATACATGTTTGAGAGTGATGTCCATAAACTCGTCGTTTTCGTATTTATTGCTATTTTCATGATCTATTGCCCATAGTTTTGCGGTTCCAAGGCAATTTGCATGGCCCATAAGACCCAATACATTTTTGAGAGGTTTTAAGAAAGACTCGTGGTTTTCATGTTTATGGCCATTTTCTTGAGCTATTGCCCACTATTTTGGGGTTCTAGGCAAATTTTCATGGCCCATAAGACACAATACATGTTTTAGAGATTTTACCAAGAACATATGGTTTTCGTGTTTTATGGCCCTTTTAATGAGTTGTTTCCCACTGTTTTCGGGTTCTATGTCGACTTGCATGGCCCGTAAAACTCGATACAAGTTTGAGAGATAGGACCAAATACTCCTCATTTTTGTGTTTGGTGGACGTTTTCATGAGCTATTGCCCACAGTTTTATGGTGCCAGGAGGAGTTGCATGGACCATAAGACCAGATACATGTTTGACAGTTATGGTCAAAAACTCGTCGTTTTCGTGTTTTACGGCTATTTCCGTGAGCTATTTCCCATAGTTTTGCGGTTCCAGGGAAACTTGCATGGCCATAAGACCTGATACATGTTTGAGAGATTTGACCAAAAACTCTCGGTTTTCGTGTTTTAGGGCCCTTTTCATTAGCTATTTCCCACAGTTTTGGGTCTCTATGTCGATAAGCAGGGCCCATAAGACCTGATACATGTTTGAGAGATATGACCAAAACTTGTCGTTATTATTTATTATGGCCATTTTCAGGAGCTATTGCCCACAATTCTAGGGCTCTAGGAGGATTTGCATTGACCGTGTAAGACTAGATTCTTGTTTGACAATTATGACCAAAAACTCATTGTTTTCATGTTTTATGGTTGTTTTCATGAGCTATTCCCCATAGTTTTGGGGTTCAGTGGTAATTTTCATGAGGTATTGCCCAGTATTTTCGGGTTCCAGGGCAATTTGCAAGGCACATAATACCCAATACATGTTTGAGCAATATGACCAAATACTCGTCATTTTCGTGTTTTGTGGCCATTTTCATGAGCTATTTTCCACTATTTTGGGGTTCCAAGGCAATTTGTATGGCTTGTAAGACCCGATACATGATGATAGTTATGACCAATAGCTCGTCGTTTTTGTTTATTATTGCCGTTTTAAGGAGCTATTGGCCCTAATTAGGGGATTCCAGGAGGATTTGCATTGACCGAAAGACTAGAGACAAGTTTGACAGTTATGACCAAAAACTTGTTATTTTCCTATTTTATGGTCGTTTTCATGAGCTATTGCCCACAGTTTTGGGATTCAATGGTGATTTGCATGGACAATAAGACCTAATACGTCATTGGGAGTTATGTCCAAAAACTCGTCATTTTCTTGTTTTATGGCCATTTTCATGAGCTATTGCCCAGTATTTTGGGGTTCCAGGGCAATTTGCATGGTCCATAAGTCCAGGATACACGTTTGAGAGATTTTACCAAAAACTCATAGTTTTCGTATTTTATGGCCATTTTCATGAGCTATTGCCCACTATTTTGGGGTTCTATGTCGATTAGCAGCGCCCAAAAGACCTGATACATGTTTGAGAGATATGACCAAAACTCGTCGTTATTATTTATTATGGCCATTTTCATAAGCTATTACCCACAATTCTGGGGTTCTAGGAGGATTTGCATTAACCGTAAGACTAGATACATGTTTGACAGTTATGACCAAGAACTCGTTGTTTTCGTGTTTTAGGGCCATTTTCATGTGTTATTTCACACAGTTTCGGGGTTCATGTGCAATTTGCATGGCTTGTAAGACCTAATACATGTTTGAGAGTGATGTCCAAAAACTCGTGGTTTTTGTGTTTTATGGCCAATTCCATGAGCTATTGCCCCCTATTTTCGGGTTCCAGAGCAATTTGCATGGCCCATAAGACCCAATACATGTTTGAGCGATATACCAAATACTCGTCATTTTCGTGTTTTGTGGCCATTTTCATGAGCTATTTCCAACTATTTTGGGGTTACAAGGCAAGTTGCATGGCTTGTAAGACCCGATACATGTTGAGAGTTATGACTAACAACTTGTCGTTTTTGTATAGTATGGCCGTTTTCGTGAGCTGTTACCCATAATTTTGGGGTTCCAAGTGGATTTGCATTGACCGTAAGGCTAGAGACAAGTTTAACAGTTATGACCAAAAACTCGTTGTTTCCCTGTTTTGTGGTCGTTTTCATGAGCTACTGCCCAGAGTTTTGGGGTTCAATGGTAATTTGCATGGCCAATAAAACATGATACG
Organism: Avena insularis; assembly: GCA_023614405.1. NCBI lineage: Eukaryota > Viridiplantae > Streptophyta > Magnoliopsida > Poales > Poaceae > Avena > Avena insularis. Next base: position 473,107,095 of record CM042693.1, on the reverse strand, counting down.
TCATTGGGAGTTATGTCCAAAAACTCGTCATTTTCGTGTTTTATGGCTAGTTTCATGAGCTATTGTCCACTATTTTGGAGTTCCAGGCAATTTGCATGGCCCATAAGTCCCAATACACGTTTGAGAGATTTTACCAAAAACTCGTGGTTTTCGTATGTTATGGTCATTTTCACGAGCTATTGCCCACTAATTTGGGGTTCTATGCCGATTAGCCCGTAAGACCTAATACATGTTTGAGAGATATGACCAAACCTCATCGTTATTATTTATTATGGTCGTTTTCATGAGCTATTGCCCACAATTCTTGGGTTCTAGGAGGATTTGCATTGACCGTAAGACTAGATACATGTTTGACAGTTATGTCCAAGAACTCGTTGTTTTCGTGGTTTAGGGCCATTTCCATGAGTTATTTCCCACAGTTTTGGGGTTCCTGGGCAATTTGCATGGCCTGTAAGACCTGATACATGTTTGAGAGTGATGTCCAAAAACTCATGGTTTTTGTGTTTTATGGCCAATTCCATGAGCTATGGCCCACTATTTTGGGGTTCCAAGGAAATTTGCATGGCCCATAAGACCCAATACATGTTTGAGCGATATGACCAAATACTCGTGGTTTTCGTATTTTGTGGCCATTTTCATGAGCTATTGCCCACTATTTTAGGGTTCCAAGGCAATTTGCATGGCTTGTAAGACCCGATACATGTTGATAGTTATGACCAACAACTCGTCGTTTTTGTTTATTATGGCCGTTCTCGTGAGCTGCTGCCAATAATTCTGGGGTTCCAGGAGGATTTGCATTGACCGTAAGACTAGACACAAGTTTGACAGTTATGACCAAAAACTCGTTGTTTTCCTGTTTTATGGTTGTTTTCATGAGCTATTGCCCGCAGTTTTTGGGTTCAATGGTGATTTGCATGGCCAATATAACATGATACGTCATTGGGAGTTATGTCCAAAAACTCATCATTTTCATGTTTTATGGCCAGTTTCATGAGCTATTGCCCACTATTTTGGGGTTCCAGGGCAATTTGCATGGCCCATAAGTCCCAATACACGTTTGAGAGATTTTACCAAAAACTCGTGGTTTTCGTATTTTATGGCCATTTTCATGAGCTATTGCCAAGTATTTAGGGTTCTATATCGATTAGAAGCGCTCGTAAGACCTGATACATGTTTGAAAGATATGACCAAAACTTTTCATTATTATTTATTATGGCCGTTTTCATGAGCTATTGCCCACAATTCTGGAGTTCTAAGAGGATTCACATTGACCATAAGACTAGATAAATGTTTATCAGTTATGACCAAAATCTCATCGTTTTCGTGTTTGATGGTCGTTCTCATGAGCTATTGCCCATAGTTTTGGAGTTCAGTGGTGATTTGCATGGCCTGTAAGTCCTGATACGTTAGTGAGAGATTTGTACAAAACATCGTCATTTTTTCTGTTTTACGGCCATTTTCATGAGTTATTTTCCACAGTTTTGGGGTTCCTGGGTAATTTGTGCATAATGAGCATAGCATGCATCTCATGGTTTGATAAATCTTACACTAAGAGAAAGAAGAAAACCCTAAAACCCTAGTGTTTTCCTTCTCTTTGAAAACCTTCAAATTGTTTCGATTATTTTGAAAACTACCAAAATGTTGGAGCCCAAATGGATTAAAAGTGCCTCACAATATTTCTCTAGTTTTACAAAGAAATCTGGTACTTTTAAAATGTTCAAAACAGAAAAGACTTTGAAACTACAAAGAGAGAAAATAAAACAGATTTTGGAAATGTTTTTAGAAAAGAAAAACAGAGCAGCTGCCGCAGCCCATCTCTCCTCTACCCTCTATCTGCCGCCGCAGCAGCCCACAGACTAGCCTCCTTTCTGCTGTGCCGCGCAGCAGATAGCAGCCTACCTAGCAAGCTTTGCCGCTGCCCAGCAGAGGCCCAAGCCAGCCCACCCTAGCCCAATACCGATTCGGTCCGAGTCATCATCGCCGTCCACCTCTCGCTCGCTCTGAAGCAGGTGCGTATCAATCACACCGGCGCTCGCTGGCCTCAAGATCCTCGCTACCGCTCCGGAGGCAGATAAGGAGCAGCCCCGCACGTCTCTCTCTCTTCCCTAGACACTCTCGCCCTCTCCCGCGAGCTCCCTTCATCGTTCCCCACCATGGACGAAACCCTAGATCACCGGCCGTCGTTGTCCCCGCCGTTCCCGACCACTCCTCGCCATTCTGAGACCTCCACGAGCTCCGCCTTGATGTCCTCGTACGACCTGATACATCATTGAGAGATATGTCTAAAACTCATCCTTTTTTGTGTTTTAGGGTCATTTTCATGACTTATTTCCCACAGTTTTGGGGTTCCTAGGCAATTTGCATGGCCCGTAAGACCCGATACATGTTTGAGAGTGATGTCCAAAAACACGTCATTTTCGTGTTTTATGGGCATTTTCACGAGCTATTGCCCACTATTTTGGGGTTCCAGGGGAATTTGCATTGCACATAAGACCCAATACATGTTTGAGAGTTTTTAAGAAAAACTCGTGGTTTTCGTGGTTTATTGCCATTTTCATGAGCTATTGCCCACTATTTTGTGGTTCTAGGGAAACTTGCATGAACCATAAGACCTGATACATGTTTTAGGGATTTTACCAAAAACTCGTGGTTTTCGTGGTTTAGGGCCCTTTTTGATGAGCTATTTCCCACTATTTTGGGGTTCTATGTCGATTAGCAGGGCCCGTAAGACCTGATACATGTTTGAGAGATATGACCAAAACTTGTCGTTATTATTTATTATAGCCGTTTTCATGAGCTATTGCCCACAATTCTAGGGTTCTAGGAGGATTTGTATTGAGCATAAGACTAGATAAATGTTTGACAGTTATGACCAAAAACTCGTTGTGTGTTTTATGGTTGTTTTCATGGGTTATTGCCCACAGTTTTGGGGTTCAGCAGGATTTGCACTACCGAAGACCTGATACATCATTGAGAGATATGTCTAAAACTCATCCTTTTTTGTGTTTTAGGGTCATTTTTATGACTTATTTCCCACAGTTTTGGGGTTCCTAGGCAATTTGCATGGCCCGTAAGACCCGATACATGTTTGAGAGTGATGTCCAAAAACACGTCATTTTCGTGTTTTATGGGCATTTTCACGAGCTATTGCCCACTATTTTGGGGTTCCAGGGGAATTTGCATTGCACATAAGACCCAATACATGTTTGAGAGATTTTAAGAAAAACTCGTGGTTTTCGTGGTTCATTGCCATTTTCATGAGCTATTGCCCACTATTTTGTGGTTCCAGGGAAACTTGCATGGCTCATAAGACCCAATACATGTTTTAGAGATTTTACCAAAAACTCGTGGTTTTCGTGGTATATGGCCCTTTTAATGAGTTATTTCCCACTGTTTTGGGGTTTTATGTCGACTTGCTTGGCCCGTAAGACCCGATACAAGTTTGAGAGATATGACCAAATACTTCTCATTTTTGTGTTTTGTGGGTGTTTTCATGAGCTATTGCCCACAGTTTTACGTTCCAGGAGGATTTGCATGGACCGTAAGACCAGATATATGTTTGATAGTTATGGTCAAAAACTCGTCGCTTTCGTGTTTTACGGCTATTTTCATGAGCTATTGCCCATAGTTTTGGGGTTCCAGGGCAATTTGCATGGCCCATAAGACCTGATACATGTTTGAGCGATTTTACCAAAAACTCGTGGTTTTCGTGTTTTAGGGCCCTTTTTCATGAGCTATTTCCCACTATTTTGGGGTTCTATGTCGATTAGCAGGGCCCGTAAGACCTGATACATGTTTGAGAGATATGACCAAAACTTGTCGTTATTATTTATTATAGCCGTTTTCATGAGCTATTGCCCACAATTCTAGGGTTCTAGGAGGATTTGTATTGAGCATAAGACTAGATAAATGTTTGACAGTTATGACCAAAAACTCGTTGTGTGTTTTATGGTTGTTTTCATGGGTTATTTACCACAGTTTTGGGGTTCAGTGGTGATTTGCACGGCCCGAAAGACCTGATACATCACTGAGAGATATGTCTAAAACTCATCCTTTTTTGTGTTTTAGGGTCATTTTCATGACTTATTTCCCACAGTTTTGGGGTTCCTAGGCAATGTGCATGGCCCGTAAGACCCGATACATGTTTGAGAGTGATGTCCAAAAACACGTCATTTTCGTGTTTTATGGGCATTTTCACGAGCTATTGCCCACTATTTTGGGGTTCCACGGGAATTTGCATTGCACATTAGACCCAATACATGTTTGAGAGATTTTAAGAAAAACTCGTGGTTTTCGTGGTTTATTGCCATTTTCATGAGCTATTGCCCACTATTTTGTGGTTCCAGGGAAACTTGCATGGCCCATAAGACCCAATACATGTTTGGGCGATATGACCAAATACTCATCGTTTTCGTGTTTTGTGGCCATTTTCATGAGCTATTTCCCACTATTTTGGGGTTCTAGGGCAATTTGCATGGCTTGTAAGACCAGATACATGTTGATAGTTATGACCAACAACTCGTCATTTTTGTTTATTATGGAGTTTTCGTGAGCTATTGCCCATAATTCTGGGGTTCCAGGAGGATTTGCATTGACTGTAAAAGTAGACACAAGTTTGACAGTTTTGGGGTTCAATGGTGCTTTGAATGGCCAATAAGACCTGATACATCATTGAGACATATGTACAAAAATGCGTCATTTTCGTGTTTTATGGCCATTTTAATGAGCTATTGCCCACTATTTTGGGGTTCCAGGGAAATTTTCATGGCCGATAAGTCCCAATACACGTTTGTGAGATTTTACCAAAAACTCGTGGTTTTTGTATTTTATGGCCCTTTTCATGAGCTATTGCCCACTATTTCGGGGTTCTATGTCAATTAGCAGCGCCTGTAAGACGTGATACATGTTTGAGAGATATGACCAAAACTCGTCGTTATTATTTATTATGGCCGTTTTCATGAGCTATTGCCCACAATTCGGGGGTTCTAGGAGGATTTGCATTGATCGTAATACTACATACATGTTTGACAATTATGACCAAAAACTCGTTGTTTTCATGTTTTATGGTCGTTTTCATGAGCTATTGCCCACAATTTTGGGGTTTAGTGGTGATTTGCATGGCCTGCAAGTCCTGATATGTCATTGAGAGATTTGTCCAAAACCTCGTCATTTTTTGTGTTTTAGGCCATTTTCATGAGTTATTTCCAACAGTTTTGGGGTCCATGGGCAATTTGCATCACCCGTAAGACCCGATACATGTTTGAGAGTGATGTCCTAAAACTCGTCGTTTTCGTGTTTTATTGCTGTTTTCACGAGCTATTGCCCACAGTTTTGGGATTCTAGGGCAATATGCATGGCCCATAAGACCCAATACATGTTTGAGAGATGTTAAGAAAAACTCGTGGTTTTCGTGTTTTATGGCCATTTTCATGAGCTATTGCCCACTATTTTGGGGTTGTAGGACAATTTTGATGGTCCATAAGACCCAATACATGTTTTAGAGATTTTACCAAATACTCGTGGTTTTCGTGTTTTATGGCCCTTTTAATGAGTTATTTCCCACTGTTTTGGGGTTCTATGTCGACTTGCATGGCCCGTAAGACCCGATACAAGTTTGAGAGATATGACCAAATACTCCTCATTTTTGTGTTTTGTGGATGTTTTCATGAGCTATTGCCCATAGTTTTCGGGTTCCAGGAGGATTTGCATGGACCGTAAGACCAGATACATGTTTGATAGTTATTGTCAAAAACTCGTCGCTTTCGTGTTTTACGGCTATTTTCATGAGCTATTGCCCATAGTTTTGGGGTTCTAGGGCAATTTGCATGGCCAATAAAACATGATACATCATTGATACTTATGTCCAAAAACACGTCAATTTCGTGTTTTATGGCCATTTTAATGAGCTATTGCCCACTATTCTGGGGTTCTATGTCGATTAGCAGCGCCCATAAGACCTGATACATGTTTGAGAGATACGACCAAAACTTGTCTTTATTATTTATTATGGCCGTTTTCATGACCTATTGCCCACAATTCTGGGGTTCTAGGAGGATTTGCATTGACCGTAAGACTAGATACATGTTTGACAGTTATGACCAAGAACTCGTTGTTTTCATGTTTTAGGGCCATTTTCATGAGTTATTTCCCACAGTTTTGGGGTTCCTAGGCAATTTGCATGCCCTGTAAGACCTGATACATGTTTGAGAGTGATGTCCAAAAACTCATGGTTTTCGTGCTTTATGGCCAATTCCATGAGCTATGGCCCACTATTTTCGGGTTCCAAGGAATTTTGCATGGCCCATAAGTCCCAATACATGTTTGAGAGATTTCACCAAAAACTCGTGGTTTTTTTATTTTATGGCCCTTTCCATGAGCTATTTTCCACTATTTTGGGGTTCTATGTCGATTAGCAGCGCCTGTAAGATATGATACATGTTTGAGAGATATGACCAAAACTCATCGTTATTATTTATTATGGATGTTTTCATGAGCTATTGGCCACAATTTTGGGGTTCTAGGAGGATTTGCATTGACCGTAATACTAGATACATGTTTGACAATTATGAGCAAAAACTCATTGTTTTCATGTTTTATGTTTGTTTTCATGAGCTATTGCCCACAGTTTTGTGGTTCAGTGGTGATTTGCACGGCCTGTAAGACCTTGTCTTTTTTTGTGTTTTAGGCCATTTTCATGAGTTATTTCCAACAGTTTTGGGGTCCATGGGCAATTTGCATCACCCGTAAGACCTAATACATGTTTGAGAGTGATGTCCAAAAACTCGCCGTTTTCGTGTTTTATTGCTGTTTTCACGAGCTATTGCCCACAGTTTTGGGATTCTATGGCAATATGCATGGCCCATAAGACCCAATACATGTTTGAGAGATTTTAAGAAAAACTCGTGGTTTTCGTGTTTTATGGCCATTTTCATGAGCTATTTCCCACTATTTTGGGGTTTGTATTATTTGCATGGCCCATAAGACCCAATACATGTTTAAGAGATTTTACCAAATACTCGTGGTTTTCATGTTTTATGGCCCTTTTAATGAGTTATTTCCCAATGTTTTGGGGTTCTATGTCGACTTGCATGGCTCGTAAGACCCGAAACAAGTTTGAGAGATATGACCAAATACTCGTCATTTTTGTGTTTTGTGGATGTTTTCATGAGCTATTGCCCATAGTATTCGGGTTCCAGAGGATTTGCATGGACCGTAAGACCAGATACATGTTTGATAGTTATGGTCAAAAACTCGTCGTTTTCGTGTTTTACGGCTATTTTCATGATCTATTGCCCACAATTTTGGGGTACAATGGTGCTTTGAATGGCCAATAAAACATGATACATCATTGATACTTATGTCCAAAAACACGTCAATTTCGTGTTTTATGGCCATTTTAATGAGCTATTGCCCACTATTTTGGGGTTCCACGGCAATTTGCATGGCCCATAAGTCCCAATACACGTTTGAGAGATTTTACCAAAAACTCTTGGTTTTCGTGTTTTAGGGACCTTTTCATGAGCTATTTCCCACTGTTTTGGGGTTCAGTGTCGATTAGCAGGGCCTATAATACCTGATACATGTTTGAGAGATATGACCAAAACTTGTCGTTATTATTTATTTTGGTTGTTTTCATGAGCTATTGTCCACAATTCTGGGGTTCTAGGAGGATTTGCATTGACCGTAAGACTAGATACATGTTTGATAGTTATGAGCAAAAACTCGTTGTTTTTGTGTTTTATGGTCGTTTTCATGAGCTATTGCCCACAATTTTGGGGTTCAGTGGTGATTTGCATGGCCCATAAGACCTGAAACGTTGTTGAGAGATATGTGCAAAAAATCATCATTTTTTGTGTTTTAGGGTCGTTTTCATGAGTTATTTCCCACAGCTTTGGGGTTCCTGGGCAATTTGCATGGCCCGTAAGACCCGATACATGGCATGGCCCGTAAGACCAGATACATGTTTAGAATGATATTGAAACACTCATGGTTTTCGTGTTTTATGGCCATTGTGACGAGCTATTGCCCACTATATTGGGCTTCCCGGGCAATTTGCATGGCACATAAGACCCAATACACGTTTGAGTGATATGACAAAATACTCGTCATTTTCGTGTTTTGTGGCCATTTTCATGAGCTATTCCCCACTATTTGGGGGTTCCAGGGCAATTTGCATGGCTTATAAGACCCGATACATGTTCATAGTTATGACCAATAACTCATCATTTTTGTTTATTAAGGCCATTTTCGTGAGCTGTTGCCCATAATTCTAGGGTTCTAGGAGGATTTGCATTGACTATAAGACTAGACACAAGTTGGACGGTTATGACAAAAACTCGTTGTTTTCCTATTTTATGGTTGTTTTCATTAGCTATTACCCACAATTTTGGGGTTCAACGGTGCTTTGAATGGCCAATAAGACCTGATACATCATTGAGACTTATGTCCAAAAACACGTCATTTTCGTGTTTTATGGCCATTTTCATGAGCTATTGCCCACTATTTTGGGGTTCTAGTGCAATTTGCATGGCCCATAAGTCCCAATACATGTTTGAGAGATTTTACCAAAAACTCGTGGTTTGCATGTTTTAGGGCCTTTTTCATGAGCTATTTCCCACCGTTTTGGGGTTCTATGTCGATTCGCAGGGCCCATAAGACCTGATACATGTTTGAGATATATGACCAAAACTCGTCGTTATTATTTATTATGGCGTTTTTCATGAGCTATTGCCCACAATTCGGGGGTTCTAGTAGGATTTGCATTGAGCGTAATACTACATACATGTTTGACAATTATGACCAAAAACTTGTTGTTTTCATGTTTTATGGTCGTTTTCATGAGTTGTTGCCCACAGTTTTGGGGTTCAATGGTGATTTTCATGGCGAATAAGACCTGACACGTCATTGGGAGTTATGTCCAAAAACTCGTCATTTTCTTGTTTTATGGCCATTTTCACGAGCTGCCCATTATTCTATTACGATTAGCAGCGCCCATAACACCTGATACATGATTGAGAGATATGACCAAAACTCGTCGTTATTATTTATTATGGCCGTTTTCATGAGCTATTGCCCACAGTTCTGGGGTTCTAGGAGGATTTGCATTGACCGTAAGACTAGATAACTGTTTGACAGTTATGACCAAGAACTCGTTGTTTTCATGTTTTAGGGCCATTGGGGATCAGTGGTGATTTACATGGCCCATAAGACCTGATACGTTGTGGAGAGATATGTGCAAAAAATCGTCATTTTTTGTGTTTTAGGGTCGTTTTCATGAGTTATTTCCCACAGTTTTGGGGTTCCTGGGCAATTTGCATGGCCCGTAAGACCTGATACATATTTGAGAATGATATCAAAAAACTCGTGGTTTTCGTGTTTTATGGCCATTTTCACGAGCTATTACCCACTATATTGGGGTTCCCGGGCAATTTGCATGGCACATAAGACCCAATACATGTTTGAGCGGTATGACCAAATACTCGTCATTTTCGTGTTTTGTTGCCATTTTTATGAGCTATTTCCCACTATTTTGGGGTTCCAGGGCAATTTGCATGGCTTGTAACACCTGATACATGTTGATAGTTATGACCAATAACTCGTCATTTTTGTTTATTATGGCCATTTTCATGAGCTACTGCCCATAATTGTAGGGTTCTAGGAGGATTTGCATTGACTATAAGACTAGACACAAGTTTGACAGTTATGACCAAAAACTCGTTGTTCTCCTGTTTTATGGTCGTTTTCATGAGTTATTGCCCACAGTTTTGGGGTTCAATGGAGATTTGCATGGCCAATAAGACCTAATACATCATTGAGACTAATGTCCAAAAACTCGTCATTTTCGTGTTTTATGGCCATTTTCATGAGCTATCGGGATCCAGGAAATTTTGCATGGCCCATAAGTCACAATACACGTTTGAGAGATTTTACCAAAACCTCGTGGTTTTCGCATTTTATGGCCATTTTCATGAGCTATTGCCCACTTGACATGGATATGCCCTACGTGTACCCGATGTTAGCATACTTGGTCCAGCCCGACGGAAGGCCCACTCGACGACCTGCCAGGGTCCAAGACGCCCAAGACGTTTCGGCTGCACGAAGCACATATGGACACGGACTCCAAAGCGCACAAGACAAGGATACCTCAAGACTAGAGTTTGAATACAACTTGTAACCTACTCGTATTGGCACCCGAGACCTAGCCTCCCCATATATAAAGGCTAGGAGGGTCCAACGAGGAGGGCACGACTACACACACGACCTACACACGCCATAACCCCCGATAGACCAGACCACAATAGATCTACAGATCTACAGAACTCGGCTCATACTTCCGCACACGCATCCACGCCAGATCGAATCTGCGCACCCTGTAACCTTCAGTTCCGCCGTAATCAAAGAGCAGACAAGCAGGAGTAGGGTTTTCCCTCCGGGGGCCTGAACCTGGGTAAATCTCGTGTCCCCTGGTTGCTTGTCTGTTAACCGTGCCACGATCTCCAGCATCCCCATCTTCTCCAAAACCCAAGTCCATAACAATGGGCATTGACGAGATTAAACCTCGTCAATTGGCACCGTCTATGGGAATTGGGGCTGCTGATTGTGCGGTCGTGACGGTTCCGACTCGATCGATCTACAACTCCGCGGCGACGGAGAATCACCTCCTCTTCGGCGCTTTCGACTTCCCCACTGGCGGATACCATGAAGGATTTCGAGCCCGTGGCGACGGACTCGAAATTCTGTTCGGAGCTTCGCCTGTGTGGGACAAACGGCACCCTCCGCCTCCTCGGCGGGTGCCCGTGCCGTCAATCAGGCCCGCTTCATGGGTTTCCACACCTGCTACGACGTCACCATCAACAGATGAGTTCTACAGCAGCAGCAATGCAACTCCGATTCAGGCGATCCACCTTCGGATGAAGGACCTACGGTTCCAGATCCGAAAGCTGCGGCAGAGCCAACTAATATGCAGGCACTATCTCGCGCCGCGATCATCCAAACCGACGAGAACGCCTAACCCGCCGCCCAACCCCAACCCGGGGACGGAAACAGCGAAAACGGTGGAAACGGGCGAAACGGGAAAACAGGGCCACCTCATCCAACTTAGCAAAGAAGGATGGGTCGAAGCCGCTGCGCCGTCAGCGAAATAGTCCTACCTCTGGACTCCTCACGTGACTCCATCGATGGCATACCACTACCTCCTCATCGAGGAGCACAAGAAGCAAGTCAAGATGCAGGAGACGCCGACAACGCAAGCAAGCAGCCTCTCGAGTCCAGTCTTGCGACGAGCTGCGCTCTCGCCAAAGGACCCGCTCTAGCACAAACGGAAACCAGAAACAAGCACCGCTCGGGTGGAAAACATGGACCCGAAGGAGCGGCATGACGTGACCCGAACTCTCCACACATCGTTCATGGATATGGACGCTGACGGCAACATCATCCCGAAGACGCCACAAGCTGCGATCATGGCAGCCACTGCGTATCTCGCAGCTCAGCCACCTCCGGAGGGGGACCCGAAAAGGGCCATGCATAGGTCCGCACTCACCGGACTAGGACTAATCGGAGCTGCGCTCCACGAAGACGCTCCTACGGAGCCGAAGAAGAAAGCTCCGGCCAGGTGCGACCGGAGTCCCACTCCCTCATCCGAAGATGAAGAGGAACACGATCTTCCTCGAAGGAAGAAGAGCTATAACCGCCATAAACACGACTACGACGCCAGAGACAATCTTACACAGCGCAAGATCGACAAAGCACGCGCTAAACGCGCATGCTCGTCTGAATCTGAGATGGATGAAGACGAAGGAGAACTCTGCGGGGCTCGATGCTTCAGCAGATCCGTCCGGCGAACACAGATACCACGCAACTTCAAACTTCCTTCGGATACTCTGAAGTTCAACGGCACGCAAGATCCAAGGAACCCGTCCCTGCTATGACCATGGTCCGCCGCGTCGACTACGTCCGCCGTGTGACCCGCTTCCGCGTCGACTTCGCCATGACAACCAACAAAGCTAAGTTTCCCTCTACTCGGAGTTGATTCTTTTATTTTTAACTCGCACTCGAAACACTCGGGGGTTGCGCCCTCTTCGAGTAACCTAATGTGCCATCGGCTCCACGCACTCGAGCACCTCGAACGCGACAGCCCGAGTAGCTGATTCTGCCTGACCGTCGAATCCTTGAACTCCGAATGCCTCGGAAAGGTACTGAGACTAAGGGTAATCAGGCTAACGAAAAGGCCTAGCATACAGTGCAAAAGTGTCGACTCGATCGGCACCAGAATCTTACTAAACAAGCAGAAAGACAAATATTCCTTACAGGATACAAGTACTTCACAATTCTTTATGTTTTATGCAGCTTACAAAGACGTGATGTTGGCCACGCGCCCGACTGATGCGACACTGGTCGCGCACCCGACAGAAGTAACGGTGTTGACTTCATCCGCAACGTCGAGTCCTTCCGGCTAAACCTCGTCACCACTATTTTGGGGTTCTATGTCGATTAGCAATGTCCGTAAGACCTAATACATGTTTGAGAGATATGACCAAAACTCGACGTTATTATTTAATATGGCAGTTTTCATGAGTTATTGCCCACAATTCTAGGGTTGTAGGAGGATTTGCATTAACCATAAGACTAGATACATGTTTGACAATTATGACCAAAAACTCGTTGTTTTCATTTTTTATGGTCATTTTCATGAGCTATTGGCCATAGTTTTGGGGTTCAGGTGATTTGCATGGCGTAAGTCCTGATATGTCATTGAGAGTTTTGTCCAAAACCTTGTCATTTTTGTGTTTCTGACCATTTTCATGAGTTATTTCCCACTGTTTTGGGGTTCCTAAGCAATTTGCATGGCCCGTAAGACCCGATACATGTTTGAGAGTGATGTCCATAAACTCGTCGTTTTCGTATTTATTGCTATTTTCATGATCTATTGCCCATAGTTTTGCGGTTCCAAGGCAATTTGCATGGCCCATAAGACCCAATACATTTTTGAGAGGTTTTAAGAAAGACTCGTGGTTTTCATGTTTATGGCCATTTTCTTGAGCTATTGCCCACTATTTTGGGGTTCTAGGCAAATTTTCATGGCCCATAAGACACAATACATGTTTTAGAGATTTTACCAAGAACATATGGTTTTCGTGTTTTATGGCCCTTTTAATGAGTTGTTTCCCACTGTTTTCGGGTTCTATGTCGACTTGCATGGCCCGTAAAACTCGATACAAGTTTGAGAGATAGGACCAAATACTCCTCATTTTTGTGTTTGGTGGACGTTTTCATGAGCTATTGCCCACAGTTTTATGGTGCCAGGAGGAGTTGCATGGACCATAAGACCAGATACATGTTTGACAGTTATGGTCAAAAACTCGTCGTTTTCGTGTTTTACGGCTATTTCCGTGAGCTATTTCCCATAGTTTTGCGGTTCCAGGGAAACTTGCATGGCCATAAGACCTGATACATGTTTGAGAGATTTTACCAAAAACTCTCGGTTTTCGTGTTTTAGGGCCCTTTTCATTAGCTATTTCCCACAGTTTTGGGTCTCTATGTCGATAAGCAGGGCCCATAAGACCTGATACATGTTTGAGAGATATGACCAAAACTTGTCGTTATTATTTATTATGGCCATTTTCAGGAGCTATTGCCCACAATTCTAGGGCTCTAGGAGGATTTGCATTGACCGTAAGACTAGATTCTTGTTTGACAATTATGACCAAAAACTCATTGTTTTCATGTTTTATGGTTGTTTTCATGAGCTATTCCCCATAGTTTTGGGGTTCAGTGGTAATTTTCATGAGGTATTGCCCAGTATTTTCGGGTTCCAGGGCAATTTGCAAGGCACATAATACCCAATACATGTTTGAGCAATATGACCAAATACTCGTCATTTTCGTGTTTTGTGGCCATTTTCATGAGCTATTTTCCACTATTTTGGGGTTCCAAGGCAATTTGTATGGCTTGTAAGACCCGATACATGATGATAGTTATGACCAATAGCTCGTCGTTTTTGTTTATTATGGCCGTTTTCAGGAGCTATTGCCCATAATTCTGGGATTCCAGGAGGATTTGCATTGACCGAAAGACTAGAGACAAGTTTGACAGTTATGACCAAAAACTTGTTATTTTCCTATTTTATGGTCGTTTTCATGAGCTATTGCCCACAGTTTTGGGATTCAATGGTGATTTGCATGGACAATAAGACCTAATACGTCATTGGGAGTTATGTCCAAAAACTCGTCATTTTCTTGTTTTATGGCCATTTTCATGAGCTATTGCCCAGTATTTTGGGGTTCCAGGGCAATTTGCATGGTCCATAAGTCCAGGATACACGTTTGAGAGATTTTACCAAAAACTCATAGTTTTCGTATTTTATGGCCATTTTCATGAGCTATTGCCCACTATTTTGGGGTTCTATGTCGATTAGCAGCGCCCAAAAGACCTGATACATGTTTGAGAGATATGACCAAAACTCGTCGTTATTATTTATTATGGCCATTTTCATAAGCTATTACCCACAATTCTGGGGTTCTAGGAGGATTTGCATTAACCGTAAGACTAGATACATGTTTGACAGTTATGACCAAGAACTCGTTGTTTTCGTGTTTTAGGGCCATTTTCATGTGTTATTTCACACAGTTTCGGGGTTCATGTGCAATTTGCATGGCTTGTAAGACCTAATACATGTTTGAGAGTGATGTCCAAAAACTCGTGGTTTTTGTGTTTTATGGCCAATTCCATGAGCTATTGCCCCCTATTTTCGGGTTCCAGAGCAATTTGCATGGCCCATAAGACCCAATACATGTTTGAGCGATATACCAAATACTCGTCATTTTCGTGTTTTGTGGCCATTTTCATGAGCTATTTCCAACTATTTTGGGGTTACAAGGCAAGTTGCATGGCTTGTAAGACCCGATACATGTTGAGAGTTATGACTAACAACTCGTCGTTTTTGTATAGTATGGCCGTTTTCGTGAGCTGTTACCCATAATTTTGGGGTTCCAAGTGGATTTGCATTGACCGTAAGGCTAGAGACAAGTTTAACAGTTATGACCAAAAACTCGTTGTTTCCCTGTTTTGTGGTCGTTTTCATGAGCTACTGCCCAGAGTTTTGGGGTTCAATGGTAATTTGCATGGCCAATAAAACATGATACGTCATTGGGAGTTATGTCCAAAAACTCGTCATTTTCGTGTTTTATGGCTAGTTTCATGAGCTATTGTCCACTATTTTGGAGTTCCAGGCAATTTGCATGGCCCATAAGTCCCAATACACGTTTGAGAGATTTTACCAAAAACTCGTGGTTTTCGTATGTTATGGTCATTTTCACGAGCTATTGCCCACTAATTTGGGGTTCTATGCCGATTAGCCCGTAAGACCTAATACATGTTTGAGAGATATGACCAAACCTCATCGTTATTATTTATTATGGTCGTTTTCATGAGCTATTGCCCACAATTCTTGGGTTCTAGGAGGATTTGCATTGACCGTAAGACTAGATACATGTTTGACAGTTATGTCCAAGAACTCGTTGTTTTCGTGGTTTAGGGCCATTTCCATGAGTTATTTCCCACAGTTTTGGGGTTCCTGGGCAATTTGCATGGCCTGTAAGACCTGATACATGTTTGAGAGTGATGTCCAAAAACTCATGGTTTTTGTGTTTTATGGCCAATTCCATGAGCTATGGCCCACTATTTTGGGGTTCCAAGGAAATTTGCATGGCCCATAAGACCCAATACATGTTTGAGCGATATGACCAAATACTCGTGGTTTTCGTATTTTGTGGCCATTTTCATGAGCTATTGCCCACTATTTTAGGGTTCCAAGGCAATTTGCATGGCTTGTAAGACCCGATACATGTTGATAGTTATGACCAACAACTCGTCGTTTTTGTTTATTATGGCCGTTCTCGTGAGCTGCTGCCAATAATTCTGGGGTTCCAGGAGGATTTGCATTGACCGTAAGACTAGACACAAGTTTGACAGTTATGACCAAAAACTCGTTGTTTTCCTGTTTTATGGTTGTTTTCATGAGCTATTGCCCGCAGTTTTTGGGTTCAATGGTGATTTGCATGGCCAATATAACATGATACGTCATTGGGAGTTATGTCCAAAAACTCATCATTTTCATGTTTTATGGCCAGTTTCATGAGCTATTGCCCACTATTTTGGGGTTCCAGGGCAATTTGCATGGCCCATAAGTCCCAATACACGTTTGAGAGATTTTACCAAAAACTCGTGGTTTTCGTATTTTATGGCCATTTTCATGAGCTATTGCCAAGTATTTAGGGTTCTATATCGATTAGAAGCGCTCGTAAGACCTGATACATGTTTGAAAGATATGACCAAAACTTTTCATTATTATTTATTATGGCCGTTTTCATGAGCTATTGCCCACAATTCTGGAGTTCTAAGAGGATTCACATTGACCATAAGACTAGATAAATGTTTATCAGTTATGACCAAAATCTCATCGTTTTCGTGTTTGATGGTCGTTCTCATGAGCTATTGCCCATAGTTTTGGAGTTCAGTGGTGATTTGCATGGCCTGTAAGTCCTGATACGTTAGTGAGAGATTTGTACAAAACATCGTCATTTTTTCTGTTTTACGGCCATTTTCATGAGTTATTTTCCACAGTTTTGGGGTTCCTGGGTAATTTGTGCATAATGAGCATAGCATGCATCTCATGGTTTGATAAATCTTACACTAAGAGAAAGAAGAAAACCCTAAAACCCTAGTGTTTTCCTTCTCTTTGAAAACCTTCAAATTGTTTCGATTATTTTGAAAACTACCAAAATGTTGGAGCCCAAATGGATTAAAAGTGCCTCACAATATTTCTCTAGTTTTACAAAGAAATCTGGTACTTTTAAAATGTTCAAAACAGAAAAGACTTTGAAACTACAAAGAGAGAAAATAAAACAGATTTTGGAAATGTTTTTAGAAAAGAAAAACAGAGCAGCTGCCGCAGCCCATCTCTCCTCTACCCTCTATCTGCCAAGCCAAGACCCTCACAGACTAGCCTCCTTTCTGCTGTGCCGCGCAGCAGATAGCAGCCTACCTAGCAAGCTTTGCCGCTGCCCAGCAGAGGCCCAAGCCAGCCCACCCTAGCCCAATACCGATTCGGTCCGAGTCATCATCGCCGTCCACCTCTCGCTCGCTCTGAAGCAGGTGCGTATCAATCACACCGGCGCTCGCTGGCCTCAAGATCCTCGCTACCGCTCCGGAGGCAGATAAGGAGCAGCCCCGCACGTCTCTCTCTCTTCCCTAGACACTCTCGCCCTCTCCCGCGAGCTCCCTTCATCGTTCCCCACCATGGACGAAACCCTAGATCGCCGGCCGTCGTTGTCCCCGCCGTTCCCGACCACTCCTCGCCATTCTGAGACCTCCACGAGCTCCGCCTTGATGTCCTCGTACTCCCCGTCGAAGCACGCAAGCCGGGAAAGCCCCACCCCGCCGGAATCGAGCTCCTCCTCACCGTCGGCCGCCGCAGTCATGTCGTCGATTTGTTGCCGTCCGACCTCGCCCGGCCTCGCCACCACCTCTACTGTGCTCACGGTGAGCTTGCGGTGCTAACTCACCCCTCTGTTCCCTCCCTCTCGCACTACATCGCCGCCCCGCCATGTGCCTGCCGCCACCGCCGCTCGTCGTCGTTGCGCTCATCGCTCCGGTGGTCAATCTACAGCGGCGCCGCCACTTTATGGTTGACCGTGTTGCCCTCTTTCCAACGCCCCTAGCCGCACCAGCCCGCACTATCCCTAGCACCAGATTCGACCCCAACAGTGGGCATCTCCATTGATGACGACAGCATGGTGCAATAAAGCCTTTTCTTTTATTAAATGATTTCTGTAATTGTTTTATTAATTGAAAATGTTGATAGGTGGGTC
The DNA here is from genome assembly GCA_023614405.1 of Avena insularis. NCBI lineage: Eukaryota > Viridiplantae > Streptophyta > Magnoliopsida > Poales > Poaceae > Avena > Avena insularis. The sequence goes on along the minus strand of CM042693.1, from coordinate 473,089,228 downwards.
CAGTATGTCAGGTTTTATTCTTTTTGGAAATTATTTCTGAAATTAATAAAAGTCTGACATGGACGGCAGGACGGAAAATAATTTAATAATTCCAAAAATGTTTAATTGTTTTAAAAATAATTTAAAATGAATTAAAAATTGGGAAAAATCATAACTAATTCATTTTAAGTCAGAAAAATACAAATAATATATCAAAATGTTCAGAAACATGAGATCTACACAATAGACTCATAGTCATGCATTGTTTAAAAACTTTAATTACAGGTTTAATTAGAAGAACAAAATGACCCCTCTCATATGCATCCGGGGTTTCTCCGAATTAGGGTTTATATCCCTTGAACCCTGGTTAAAATGACCAAGCATGCTCTAGGGTTCATTTCAATACACTTTAACTTGTTATATCATCATCCTTGCGTGAGCATTGCATCAATGCCATGTGTTGATTGTTTCTTTCCTTTCCGGTGTTTCTGCTTCTTCTCGGTAGACCTCGGAGTTGATGTGAGGAACGATATCGAGATCAAGATCGAAGACAGAGATCAATACCATAGAAGGATATGAACGAAAGATGCCAAGCAGATGAACCGGATGTTCTATATCTGAGTATTAACAGGCAAAGGCAAGCATAGCCCCACACATGATATAATCCTATGATTTCAAAGTATTTCATTCTTGTCATGTGTATACGATTCTAAAGTATTTTATCGATAGATAGAGTATTCCTATCTGATGCATGTTACCTTTGTAGCATACACTCCCTGATCCACTGCTCCTAGCATATCTATTATATTTGTTGCGCTTAGCCATGCTTAGTTGTTACCGCTGGTCCATCTGGATGATGAATCAGAATTGCGAATGAACCTAGTAAGACAGGATGGCGTGGTATGACCAGAGAGGGAAGTTAAACATGCTAAGGCTTGTATGGTAGGCCAGGTCGGGTTGTGGTTTTTGCAGTCCCATACATGCCATCACTAGGACCTGAGTTCTTGCCTGTTGAACCAAGACAAGCGTACAGCCACACGGGGGCCTGGAAACCCCTCGACCAACTAACTTGCCTAGTAGATTCCATGAGTCACATAGTTCAGGCGTTGCATTCGACATATGCATTCTGGTGGTGCTCGAAGGCGGTGGAGGAGGTGCATTCATACAGGTAGGAAAGCGTGGCCGGGTGCAAGAGAGGCATAGCCTCCGTAATCTTGTTCCCCGCACACATCTGTAGGGACCAGCTTCGGGACTTGACCCGTTATGGTGGCATTTCCTTAGGGCGTGACTCATGGTCTCGGCTAAAGGTCGTGGTCAACCACTCTCTGCCGGCCTTCCAAGGAAGAGGGCTAATCTTAAGTGGCATTAAGAATCGGTTGGTACGTGTGGGTAAAGTTATGCACCCCTGCAGGGTAATAACCTTTCGAAAAGCTGTGTCCACGGTTATGCACGACTTGGGAACGGATTCCAAGATCATAGAGAAGGATAACCTAATCATAAAAATTGACAAGAGAAGTGAGGTGTGCTTAAGGATGCTTCCTCGGGGATCGAGGGGGTGATCCTAGTTGGTAGGTTCAGCTGATAAACGTTTGGTGGATATCAAAAGAAGATCGAAGCTAGTGATATCGTTTTCTCTTACCCTTTTTAAAAGGTTCTATTTGTCGAGCTTCTCCTACCTCTTTTACAAACAAAGTTAGCTTTATGCAAAATAGCTCCACCTGCCATAAGTCTTGAGGAGTACACACTGTACTCAGCCTTGTTTTGTTGATACTTTTGCAGCAAGTAAGTGTTACCATAGAAGAAGAGTTTGTTACAGCATCGACATCGACAAATAGCTTGCGGTTCCCGGTTGGCAACCTGGAATCTATGGATTGGGACATCATCGTTACGCTTCAGGCCTCTTAGGCCATTTGTTAAGCTTGCTATACTTAATAGCATAATTTGCCTTCCGTTGTTTGATGTTTGTGGTCAGTGACCTCTACTTGTAATATTTTGGTTCTTTGCTCAGTTATGATCTTGCTGTAATAACGTTTGTGTCGTAGGGTCACTGTAATGTTACCAATTCTTTCTTTGTATTCTTCCGAGATTTAGGTTAGGCTTATATCAGACAGAGGTATGGGATTTGGCTAGCCCTAATCCCAGGGGTGTCACACCGTAAAACCCGATATATGTTTAAGAGTGATGTCCAAAAACTCGTCGTTTTCGTGTTTTATTGCTGTTTTCACGAGCTATTGACAAATATTTTGGGGTTCCATGGCAATTTGCATGGCCCATAAGACCCAATACATGTTTGAGAGATTTTATGAAAAACTCGTGGTTTTCGTGTTTTATGGCCATTTTCAAAAGCTATTGCACACTATTTTGGGGTTCCAGGGCAATTTGCATGGCCCATAAGACCCAATACATGTTTAGAGATTTTACCAAAACTCGTGGATTTCGTGTTTTACTGCCCTTTTAGTGAGTTATTTCCCACTGTTTCAGTGTTCTATGTCGATTTGCATGGCCCGTAAGACCCGATACAAGTTTGAGAGATATGATCAAATACTTGTCATTTTTGTGTTTTGTGAATATTTTCATGAGCTATTGCCCACAGTTGTAGGGTTCCAGAAGGATTTGCATGGACCGTCAGACCAGATACATGTTTGACAGTTATGGTCAAAAACGCGTTGTTTTCGTGTTTTACGGCTATTTTCATGAGCTGTTGCCCGTAGTTTTGGGGTTTCAGGGCAATTTGCATGGCCCATAAGACCTGATACATGTTTCAAAGATTTTACCAAAAACTAGTGGTTTTCGTGTTTTAGGGCCCTTTTCATGAGCTTTTTCCCACTGTTTGGGGGTTCTATGTTGATTAGCAGGGCCGTAAGACCTGATACATGTTTGAGAGATATGACCAAAACTTGTCGTTATTATTTATTATGGCCGTTTTCATGAGTTATTGCCCATAATTCTGAGGTTCTAGGAGGATTTGTATTGACATGTTTGACAATTATGACAAAAAAGACATTGTTTTTGTGTTTTATGGTCGTTTTCATGAGCTATTGCGCACAGTTTTGTGGTTCTATAGTGATTTGCATGGCCCGTAAAACATGATATGCAAGCATTTACTTTGGCACATGGTTGGAGCATACCTTGCAGTGTAGAGGATATGCTAGAATCTCACCGGTTGACAAAATCTGGTAGAAGCTCGCGTTATCACATGGCAGCTTTTACTTCTGCACATATTTAAACCGGGAAACTTGTACCCTAGTTTTGAAGTTAATTGACCTAGATTTATATTGATACAGATGCATCTACTATTAAAATATGTCTAGATTTATCTAAATCTAGATACATCCAAGTAAATTAATTTTGATCGAATGGGAGTAGAAGGTTCTGTGGTCACATGCAATAATTTACTCTGGCGCATATTTAATCAACTTAATTATCTCGGAGCGGAGAGCGAGCGACTATATGAGAATCTTACAAGTTCTTAAAATCCTGTATAAGCTCCTGTCATCACATAGAGGAATTTTCTTGGACATATATCTAAACCAAACAACTGGGAGCACATAAAGAGTATACGATTGAGAATATGATGAGTTGGCAAAATCTCCTACAATATCGTGTGATCATATACAAGCGTTTACTTTGGTACATATTTAAACAAAACAGCTTGGAATCATAGAGCGGATATTTCAGAATCTTACTGTCGAGAAAATTATATAGAAGCTAGTATGGCATCACATGAAAGCATTTACTGTGGGGCATATTTAAACGGGACAACTTTGAGGAAAGAGAGAGTAGAAATTGAATAGAGAAAAGGGTGCTGCGCATAGAAGATCTAGTCCATATGCTAAGTTTGCAATCTCCGTAGGAGGTCTCGATATCACTATGGTGGTGGGCTGGTCGTGTTGCTGGAAAACTTGACATCGCGTCGTGCGTCTGTGGGCCCTTGTGGCACCCCTTGACCGTATAAAAGTAGGCCCTTGGCTGATAGTAAAGGGGAAGTGGGGAAAGATGTACTCCCTCCTCCGACCCATACTATTGTTCTCAACTTTGTCTAGATTCGGATGTACCTAGTTAAGAATTTAAATAAGATGTATTTATATCTAGACAAAATTAAGAATATTAATATGGACAGGAGTGAATAGAAGAAAAGCAAAAATTAAAGTAGCAGTAGAAGGTATCCTAGTTTTTTTTAGAAATAGACGTGTATATTACATAAGAGTAATGTTTACACCCGGCCTCTGCATAATTAAGATGCACACAGCCGATCAACCGCCCACCAAGTGTCCAACTGAAAAGTATGAAAATTACATAACATACTAAAAAATAAAACGCCTCGAGCTAATGTTGATCGATACGGAAATCACGTTGCCATCCATGTCGGGAGAAAATATCCCTCGCCGTGTCCTCCAAGCGCGTATACCCTCCACAAATAAGTCACGATGCTCCATATGCTGGAGGGTGGTCCATGATCGAAGAACAACCGTAACTCGATAGATAACCTTCAGAGAAGAAGACACAATATTATTAAAAATCTTGTCCATATAGCTAGAAGCCATTTGGATGATTGACCATATAGCACGAGCAAATTTACGTTGAAAGAATAAGTGGCGTATTATCTCATTCTGATAACAAAAAACACATTGTACATCGATTGATGCGATTGATGCAGAGACCGGGGCTTTGCTCCCCATTTCGAAAAAAAGAAAAAAAATGTGTGCTTCCATGCCAATTCCTCTTAGCAAGATTATTTTTTCTGA